>VDFB02112386.1:0-14139 GCA_007258455.2 Sequoia sempervirens | reverse complement strand
TGCAGACGTGTTTGATCAGCATGCTTTGACTTCATTGGCTTTATCTCTTGCAATGACATTGGAACTCTAGGAACCGAAGGGAATCCACCACATCCACCCGCCCAATTTCCCAATGGAATTTGTACCCTAGCAAGTTTGCAGTGACCGTGGACATCATATTAACAAGACTTTGTTGAGGAAAATAATGGATAAAGAGAAGGAGGTCTTCGGCCAGACAGAGCGGGATGCCAAGACCTATTAGAGCAAAGGAGTGTATCTACAAAGCATGAATTTTTGGTTAGCTGGACACCATGAGAGGAGTCAATCTTAATGCCTACGTCTGAAATATTTTCCATATTCATATAGCTAAGTATACTCCACAATTATTCTATTAGAGTAGTTTTAAATTACTCTTGCAGCCAAGAAGATTAATTTAGGATGGTTGAAGCATGTTCAAATGATAAATCACATACAACTCTACTATCATTAAGGGGATACTGAATTACAATTCAAGTAATGATAAAAATAAAGAAAAAGACAATTCCTCCTCTTATACATAGGTAAGAATTGTGTACAATTTATGGAAGCTTAAAAGAGGGCACGTGAGTTGTTTGATAAAATGCCTCCAAGAAATGTGGTCTTCAGTATTTCCCCAAGTTAGAGAATGTTCAAAATGAGTTACAAAAGACAAGCCTTATAAATATGTGATTAGATGAAAAATTAATCTCCTATTTATTTACACTCATCTAGAGTTTGAGAAGAGAGCACAATATGTAGAAATGTATGATTAAAGAGTATTTTTATTAGATTTGTAAATGATAGGAGCCATTTTGTATCACCACCACAAAGCTTCGGAGTAGAATTCAATCAAGAAGAATTTATATCTAAACTCTCTTGAATATGTTTGAAAGGTTATACATTTTCTTGCAGCTTTTGAAGCATGAATTTGGAATTGACCCATGTTGTAGTTAAAAATGACTAAGTAAAAGTGATTTATGCTTATTTGTGAAAGGTTGGATAAATATAAATTAAATATTACTTTTATTGATTTTAAAACAAAATTAACATTCTTTATAGGTAAATGGGAATCAAAACCTAAGGGTAACTAATATTAGTATGGTGCTCAAGAACTTGAAAAGTTAGGATTATGAGAAGTTCATAAATTGAGAATTTGTTATTTAATCAAGGGTTAAATTATTTGAATACCCAAGTGAATGAAATTTTGAGTAGAAATTCAGTTCATTACATCTCTATATTGAGGCTTTACGTGAATCAAGGTGGCAAAGAGTCCTAGATCAAATCTGTAGTTGCAAGATAACTTTATAATAGGAACCACACAACATATATAATTAATATGAGCCTTGGCATTTGGTTGCATAATATTGTAAGAAAGGGGAGACTTTGTTTAGTGGCACTATGACCACTCTTTACTAAACATATTTTTAGTGTTGAAACTCGATGCTTTTGATAATCCATTGATACCATGATAAATGCTTTATATGAATGCTTGATGTCTATCATTCTCTTAGATACGAGAACCTTGATATTGAAATTATTATTATACCTACAATGAATTGTAATATAAGTATATGGAAGAAAACTAATGTTAATTGACAATATGGTTGTGATCGAATTGTGAGATAAATCCTATGGAGCATCTTCGGATACCTTACTAATGACCATTAAGACTGAATGACAAGTATGAATAAATTATCTAGTCCATTAACTAGACTAGCATAATAATACACCAAAGGGTAAAAGAAATTGGAAGATTAAGAATATTATCAGTAAAACTATTACTGGGTTTATATTTTCATATGATGGTCCAATGGACATAGTGTTGCCAACTTTCATAAGTAGTGGGTTACCTTAGAATAGTGGTTTACACTTTCTAAGAGGAAGGAAATTTTGGATTTTATCCATTCACCATACTGAATGGGTTTGGCCGAACCCAATGGTTCGACCGAACCAATGAAAGCCCAAATAAAAAAACATATTCAAATGGGTTCGGTCGAACATGGGTTCGACCGAACCCCTTCAATATGACAAAAACAAAAAATTGTTTCATTTTAACTGTCACTTTTACTTTGTTCTTTTACCAGTCACTGTCCCTGGTGCACGCGGCAAACAGAGTCCGTGACGGCGACCAAACAAGGTTTCTCTCTCCGGCGAAAGCAAATTTTCATTCATCTCTTCAAAGTTCATCATTCTAGTTTGCATATCGAGCACTATTGAGCACTAGGTATTTAAAATTCAATTTTTTTAGAGTTCAAAATGCATCTATTTGTTTAATTTTGAAACCCTAAATGTAAATTTTTTAAAATTTGTTGAATTCAAATTGCACTTGTTTGAAAGTTTTTAAAGCATTTTCAATATAGTATTTTGCTTCCCCGTTTTGCATATATTTTTGTCTTGTTAAACACCTTTCATGAGAAAAATGAATATCAAAACTATCAACTATCTGTTAGGGGATGAGAGGTCTATAATTTCAATGCATCTACACCTTTTCAATGCATCTACAACATTATTTCAAGTGTCAAATGCTCCAACATCACCTCCCCATCATCTACCATTTCGTAGTGGACACCTTAACTATCATCCAACTAATAACACAACAAATAAACTAAACACATATGTCACAAAATAATTTTAAAACTACAAATTTAGGGTCAAACTTGTAGATGAAAATGTAAATTCCATACATGTAGGAGTGAACCATGAAAGTCATATCTTGGTTTGTTAAGGTGTCATAATATTAAATCTTATAAAAAATCAAGAATCATATCATTGATTATGTACATTACAATAAAATATCTCCATATAACAAATGAAGCTAAAAACCCTAACCCTCTTTGTCAATTCTATAGTGTGCTTGTCTAGTATTTTTAAATTCAATTGTATGTTCGAAGGTAATTTGTGTATTTACTTATTGTATTTATTTATCCTAGATAATTAGAAAAGAAAACTCTAAAGAAATTATTTTCTTTTCATTTTGGCAAAGCCATTTAATTTGGTATGTCCTACGATTTGGCCATAAAGGTTTTCTTGAATCTTATTTAGTTTTTAGATTTAAGTGCTTTCTCATTGTCTAATTTCTTAATCAAATCTAAACATTGTTCGATCCTTATTTCCTTCTAATACCAAAATCATCCTCTTTTCCTAGTAAGAAGTCATAGTTCAATCCCACCATGGTTGTGAATCAAGCTAGAATTGGTATGATTGGGAATATGCATGATACTAAATTTATCATAATGGAGAAGAATCATTTGACCATGAGGCCCTTGTTGAGAAAATGGTAATCAAGATATAGCTTTGATGCACACAACCTTTCTTTGGATCTTGCAAATTTGGCTAGTAATATTAATCCTAGTACAATGATTGATCTCCTTCATATACTATGTTGATTAATAAGCCATGTGGAAAAGAAAGTACTTAAAGTTAAATAGGTAAAAGGATAAGCTCAACAATCCCTTTGAGGATGTGCCATTTTCCCTCCATCCCAAGCTTCTTCTTCATGTATTCCTCCTTATTGTTTTACTCCTATCTATCTTATAATGCAATTTTATTTCTCCTTCCACCAAATTCCCAAATTTATCCTCTCTCCTTTTTCCTAGATCTCATCTCATGCTTACTTATTATGATGCACATGTTCTCTTTGTCTCCACATTAGTTCTCATTAGTTTGTTTACACTTCCCATGTTCCCCCCAATGTGATATTCCTACGCAAGTCTTTGTCACTCCACACTCATTTATTATGTCACGACAAATTTATACACCACCTTCCATTTCTCATCTTGCCACTTTCATTCATGTCCTTAATCCTAGTGTGCCTCTATCTACCCTTGACATTAATGTTTAAAGTCTTGTTGAGATGAAAAGTAATGTTGATTCCTTACCTAATGGAAACAAAAAAAGACATACATATAAAAATCAAACACAATTCAATTTCTATTGAAAATTTTACATATCCATTTTTGTTGGATTTTTGGATCCTAGATTTGAGATGCACAATGTTAAAGGAGATCCCATGACACATTCAAGGTTCTTTAGTGCTACATATTTGGATTTTGTGTATGATGATAAGTTATTGGCTAAGTTCTTCCCATGAAATTTAAAATATTATGCTATTAAATGATTGTATTATCTTCCATTTGGGTCTATTTTTTAATATTGAAATTGGTCAATGCAAATATTGGGAATGTTGGATTGAAGTTTATTATTTTAGATTTTTTGACTGTAAACAAGGATCTACAAAGTATATACATTCTTAACATTTGCATGTGCAAGTGAGATGAATGTTAAGAACTAAAGTTGTTAGAGGCTACCACACTTAATTATGGATCTTCTAATGCTTCATCTACATCATCCTACCCTTGTAAATTTGAAAAGAAAAATTATTTCCAAAAGGATAGTAAAAAATAATGGAAATGACCATTGTACAAACTATACATTATAAATGTTTCTAATATTATGACTCTAAAGCCTCCAACTTTTTCCTTTGTAAAATGTGCTTCAAAATTTACTTAGTGCAAACATGATTACACTTCCTCCTATTAGGCCATTAGATAAATCTAAGGTTATTCCCAAAAGATATAATGAGAAAGAATTTTGTTATTAAATTGTAGAGTTAATTGTAATTATACTCAACATTTTATGGGATTAAGGAATAATTGATTAAGGATTTGATTGATAAAAAAAAATTAGGTTGAGGGGGTTAATATTGGGGTCAATCCTTCAATTGTTCCTCCTAATGAAAATTTAAATATTTTACACTAAATAAATCTAATAAAATGGTTTTATATGAGGGTCATGAGATTGAGGTACATATACATGTTGACGAGCTTGAAATCATTGATTCACCTACATGTGAGGAATGATTTGTTGGTATTAATAAAAATTATAAGGGTACTTATTCTTCTTCTTATGTACTAGTGATTGACTTTTATAGAAATTTCTATGGACTAACCAGTATTCAAACTTAGGACCTCCCATTTGGTGTTAGGATGCTCTACTATTGAGCTAATGGCTCACATTGTGATGAGTCCTTTTATGGCTTAGGTGTGTATCATTTCTCCAACACACTCCCTTGAGCCACAACATAGGTGTCAAATGCACCTAGCTTGGCTCTAATACCATGTTGAAATTTCCATGAACTAGTTAGGATGCAAATCTCCACCACTAAGCTACCCACCCACTTTATGACAAATCAATTTACGGTTTAGGTATGCTAATTTTTTTGACACCTTTTTCACATTGTGAGATATTACCAAATAATTATAATGGTCCTTTGGTTTTGTGTGGATCATGAACCATGTAAGGGTGTGTTTATTGATCTTACTCACCAATAAAATGTATGCATTGAATAGTTTTTGTTTTATCATCATTTTATAAACAAGCATATGCATATTTGAGGGTTTATTTAAAATTGACTAATGATATGTTGATTGAAACTATAGGATACATTATTTTACCTTAATTTTTTGGTCTAAAAGATGAGGGAAGTTCTTATTCTATGTCATATTATTTCTTCTTTAGATGTATCTCATATTTTACTTGGGTATCCATGGATAAAGCAATATCAAGCAACATCATCTATGTCATGCCATCAAGGTATCAAATATGTTCACACTAGTAAAGAGGTTACAATTGCAAGAGATCGTATATGCCTTTATTTTAGATTAAGTCATTTAACCTTAAATAATTTTAAGAACATACCTAAGGATCCTCTATATAAGTGCAAGGATTCTTTGCCTAATTTGTAAAAATTTCAAAAGGAATAACAATGGTGGGAAAATCAAGACAAGATGCAACAATTTAGAATTCCTAAAGGGTTTACAATTACTAGAGCCAAAGTAGGTTATATGTAGGTTTTATATTATAAAATGATTCAAGAATCTATAAGGCCAAAAGAACCATAAGCATTGCAAACTTTAGTTCAGAAGCATAAGGGATTGGATATTTTCATTCCTAAACATGGTTTTCATAAAAAAAAATTACTCATGTAGCAAGGAAGGATGAGGATTACAAATGATAAATCTATATTTTCTTCATCTTAAAAGGGTCTTCAAACTACTTGGGTATCAAAGAATGATTTACATAATAAAAAGTTGAAAATCTACAAGTAGAAATACCAAGTTACAAAAACAAGAATAATCGTTATGGTAATAGAAAGAGAAAATGCTTCCTCTTAAAAAACATGTTTATTAAGAGTTCTAATTTACATAGTGTTGAGGAGCACATAATATAATAAACATGATTCAAGTACCAAAACATTAAGTATGATGATTGGGATGAGAGGATCAACTTGGGGAGGATTATTATAACATCATTAGTTGGAACTTTTTAATTTTATCTCTTTGTGTTGGTGTTGTTTTTAATGTTCTTAATTATAGAGTGTGGATGATGTTAATATACATTTAATGATGCATTTTGAAATTTATTTAGTAAATTTCTCATTTTGTACATCTTTAGTAATTGTATAAAAATTTGGAATATTTTGGTTAATACATCTTATTGGAAAACCATTCATTGAAAATTTTTGAAGCCCACAACTGAATGATTTGTGATGACCTCTTGCCTTCAAGAATTTCTATTATGCTCATCAATTTCAAACCATTTTGGGGTTCTTGAATGTTTTTAAATTTTAACAAACTCATTACAAAAAGATGGATTTCTTTTTCATTTTCTTTTTCACATTTCTAGGTTCTCTCTTCTTATGTAATTTGGAGACACGTTGAGTTTCATTGGTTCATGTGAGATATTTATAACAAGTATGCAATGAAGTCAAACTTTATTAGATTTGATTCAAGTAATATGACATATTTATTTTGCTTTCCAATCTATAATTTTTTGATGTTCTTGGCTATATAATTGAAGTTCATTTATGTTAACAACTATTAGATTAAATATTTTTATCCCCAATTATTTTCAAATAATTTTATACTTTAATCTTTGTATTCTTATTCTTTCTTTCATCGTTTCATTTAAAACTTGAACCATTTAAGGATGCTATGTTATAGATTATAGTTGTCTTCCAATTCTTTTTAAAT
This sequence comes from Sequoia sempervirens, assembly GCA_007258455.2. Taxonomy (NCBI): domain Eukaryota; kingdom Viridiplantae; phylum Streptophyta; class Pinopsida; order Cupressales; family Cupressaceae; genus Sequoia; species Sequoia sempervirens. The sequence goes on along the minus strand of VDFB02112386.1, from coordinate 7,111 downwards.
CAAGTTAATAGTATGAAAATATTGTTGATGAGTAGATGAATTATTACAAGTTCTATTTTAGATTTGTATTCTCTTTATCTAGATATATTATTTACCAAAGTCATTTTTTTTAGGTGTACTATATATATATATATAACATGGAAAATGTAGATCATGTTCCACCTGTGCCAGATTCGTTGTTTGCAAATACTAGCAATGAGATAAAAAAAATTGAGAGATTCATTAGCACATGGTGCAAACCCGGGGATATATAGTGAACCATGCATGTTAATATTGCATAGTCTAGAAAAACTAAAAGATGAATTTGAGAGGACTAGTGCATATTCCCCAGATAGAGTGATTGCTATTCTTTCCCGCATGCAGGAAGTACATGGTGACGTTCCCCTTAAACAAATACAAGATAGTGTCACCAAAGAAATGATAAAAACCACTTGTTTTCCATTTTATCAAAATGTGCGTAAGGTTAGGGGATACCAGGTCACTAGATATGTCGATCATGCTATGGCCTCATTGATCTACCCACAATTTCTCGCAGCACATGGTCTATACCCAAACAATGACCAGATTCCATTGTATTTTGTTCAGCAGTTGTATGATGAGGTCCATTTGGGCCTCAAAGTTAACTACCTAGACATTCCACCATATGTTGGTCGTATGCAGATTGCTGCATAGCCCACCTGCTCAGTGCATGACCCACCCCCTGCCAGTATTGCTGGCATGTGTCCGCTGCCTCAGCCCAGCCCCGGAAGAGTTGTTGCCACCGCAGCTGAATGACACTATAGGGTGCATTTCATTTTCGCTGCCACCACTAGATATTTGATGATTGTGCAGGCCGTAAGAGATTTTATTTCCAGACATTCCGGATCCACACCATTTTCAAAGATAGTGGACCACCATGGATCCTTTTACAAAGGCTTCCACATCCCTACTCCTACATAACTTGATGCACTTACAGGATATATGGCATGCAGGACTCTACATTGTCTAGTTGAGGACCTGTTGGAGGCATATGCCCACATTGCATCAGATAATGGGATCGATATAGAGCATGTTAGAGATCATTTGATATGCAGAAGTCATTCAGTTCTAGGATCCCATCACTCTCACCGAAAGCACTAGCGCATCGTAATCCTACCATACTAGAGCTGCACAAACTATGGGTTTTATTGATATGTTGATTGTTCTCGGGTTCATTATCACCGATGCCATTCACCTTCATAGTCCCTCTTACATATTTCATCACTTCTAGCACAAATACGGAATAGATCAGATGGATGCAGATGTTGATTCGCCACTTGATCATTTGGTGGATATGGTGGAGGTGAATGTTTCAGAGGACTTAGGTCATCCAATATCAGATGATGTGCATGTATGTGTGCATGTGCATGTTTCAATTCTTTTTTCATTATTTTTTAAATTTCTTTTTAACTAGATATTCATGTAAGTTGATATATATGTGTATATATATCGTTATAGGTGGACATACCTCATATCACTCCTAGCCTTGGTCCAGATCGTGTGCATGATTGATGTGACTCTGTGGATGAATCTTCTATCAATGGACATGTGAGTTTTCATAAAATATATATTTATGTATGCATAGATAAATACAAGCTCTAGATTGATATTTAAAAATACAGTTAATTTAAAATAACTTTCATAAAATTTATTTAATAAAAATTATATGTATTTAACACATCTTGTACACAATTTTATTTGCAGGGCTCAGCACATCCATCAGAGTAGGACTGTTCTCATTCAGATGGCCATTCGTCTAGGAGTAGACATTCATATTAGGCTATGCATTCTAGATTTATGATCTTTACCACATGATGTGTATTTGATTATATGATGATCTTTAAAATTTAGTATTTGATATTTGATGATCTCTAACTTACACTTGCTTATATGATATACATACATTTGCTTATTTTTCGATCTTTAGTATTCAACATTTGATGATCTTAAATTTACATTTTGCTTTTATGATATATGTACATATATTTTCTTATATGATATATACATACATTTGCCTCTTTGCTTATAATATGTGCTATGTTTATATGTATTGAATCCCTTTACATATATGTGCATGTGTTTGCTTATGGTTTAAACATGTTTACATGTAATATATGTATGCATTTGCTTTAAATATTCAATATACATACATGTTTTCTTATTTTATGATCTCTTACAACTTACATTTCCTTATATTCAATATACATTTGATCTCTAGTAGAATTTTAGGGAAATCAATGCCATTTTATAATTAAGTTCATTCATGTTGATCACAATAAATATTTTTTTTTAAATGACTTAAGCAACATGAACCATTGAGTCGAGAACAAGATATAATCTTTTTGACAAGTAACTTGAAATTCAATTCAAATTATATCGAGCTATTATACTTTTTTTACAAGTAACTTGAAATTCAATTCAAATATTTAATTAAGAAAATTTAATTCAAATTATACCCCTATTATACATTTTCGACAACTAACTTGAAATTAAATTCAAATATAATTAAGAAAATTCAATTCAAATTATACCTCTAATATTTATACATTTTTGACACTTTACCAAAATTCTAAAATGACTAGATATGTTGTGCATACCTATGAATTAAATAACAACAAACTCCACAATGAAATAACTTGTTTGTTTACTACTTGATTCATTTAAACTAGGATCTAGTTATTCCATGTACACTTGAATAATTTTGATTCACTTGGAGTGCAGATTTTGGAGAAATTTTTGCACATTTATCAAGGAGGCAAATATTGGAGCGCGACAACTTTTCATTTTTATCAATCAAGGAAAAATTTGGAGGATAATTTAACTAAGTTGGTAGAGACTTGTTTAGAGTCATCTTTAAGTTGAAGAAGAAAATGGGACAACAAAGAAAAAAAAATGCATCTCAACGAAAATTGTCAAAAGAAGAAGAACAAAAGAGGCGTGATCAAAACTTGGAAAATTATCATAGAAAGAAACAAGGTACATGCTTGTTTCTTCTCTCTCTCACTCTCAAGTGTGTGTTTAGTACTTTTACTTTGAAGGTTTCTAACCATCATTGCACTTGAATGACTAGAAATACTTTTAAATATCCTCAAGTCATCTTGGTCATGTAAGTTGCAATGTTTATATGATCCTTGACTCCAATTCCTTAAGCCAATTCTTTTTGTTTCAATATTTACATTGTTTTGTGTCTTTCATATTTTATTTTCATCACTTCAATGTTCTCAAATTATTTTTATGTTTTATGCTCTAGGGATTCCTCAAGCTAGAGTCGAACCAAATCTAGATATTGGATCAAACAAATCCATTGAAGAACACATGGACCTTGAAGTTAGGGAGGAGACCCAAGTTCAAACAATGCTTGTTGGAGAGGGGTCAAGATCACTTCCTTCTACTGGTATGGATGAGCATATAAAAATAGCACAAACTTTCCCACTATAAATCACCATGTTTTATCAATTTGTTTGCTTGCATACATAAACTTCACTTATATATTTAACATCATCTCTCACTTTTTTTTGCAAAATATTTTGTGACACATGTGTAGGAAGGGCTCAACAAGCAAGAAGTTTTCATGCTCAAGTCGAGCCAAATCTAGACATTGGATCAAATGAATCCGCTCAAGAATGCAAGGTCCTTGAAGATAGGGAGGAGGAACAAGTTCAAACAATGCATGTTGGAGAGGGGTCAGGATCACTTCCTCCTAATGGTATGGATGAGCATATAAAACTAGTTGAGAAGGTGGGGAAACAAATTTCTCATAGAAATTTAGATCATTTACTTGAAATGGATATGGAGAAACTCAAATATTATGCCAACCAGCCTTATAATAAGAGAAAGAGGTCAATGACTAAATCTGTAAATGGAATGATCAATCATCATTTCAATCATCTTGATACACTTGAAAACACCCAATTGTTATCACGTTTACTTCTTCGTGATGAGCTCAAAGAGTCATTACAATTGTTGGGTGTCCATTCAGCATCAAATAAGAAGAAACACATGGGATTACAAAAGGATATTGTCCAAAATGTTAAAAAGGGTTTAGATTCCACTAGGAAAGGATCTCGAACTGTGATGTCTCACTACAAGAAGAGTGATGTTGACATCTATTGTACATCAAGATATAGAAAGAAAAAGAAAAATGTCTGCACTTTCAACTGAAATTGGTTATAGTAGAACCACATTGATAAAATATGAGAAAAAGAGAAAGTTTTGGATGAGAGTTTAGAAAGAAATTGGGCAATTATGTGTAGAGCTCCCCGTTCTGACAGGATTGAAGATGTTGTTAGGAACTTGGTCTCAGGTTTTTGGCATGATCAAACTCGTCCATCATCAAATACTAGAGATGTTATGAGATACAGGATTGGACCTAGTATTTATGAAAATCATATCAAACATTAGCTAGACATAACACAATTTGAGATGTATATGAACTTTTGTAATGCATATCCTCATATAAAGATTGGGTAAATAATGTTTCAAAGGTTAAAGCCATATTATGTGAAGATAAACAAGTTTTTTGAAACTTGTTGTTGTCATTATCATATTGAATTTGATCTCTACTATCAGGTGTTTTGAAAGATGAGAGAAGAAAGATGTGGGTTTCAAAATGCACCTCCTAAACAGGCGAGTTTGTTCATAAAGTCTATATTATGTGATCATGAAAATGGACCTCAAACAAATTGAATAAAAGGAATTTGTGAGACGTGGAAATTTGGCTAAATTTCCCTCAAGAATTGAGGATACTGACCTAACAAAGATAGTAAATTGCAAGAGGTAAGTACTATTTTTAGAGAGAGTTTATTTATTTCAATTTCTCATAGATCAAGTTACTTGGATTCTCTTTGATGTAATGTTTCATTGATCAAGTGTGGTTTATTAGTTATTCACATATTTTACTGACACAAGTACAAGTATGTAAAGTTGCAAACAAATTTTGGGAAAGAATCCACAAGGTTGATCTATGTAGAAGAGGAGATTCCCATTGGAAAATTTATGGAAGATTTTTAAAAATTGATACGACCATACATACATCATTCATTTTTTGCTAAGTGGCAAGCACAACAATTCCAAACATTGAGAGATGCTTTCCCACATGGAACAATTCTATTAGTAGTTGACTTTGCAAAAAAATACTCCTTTGTACATCAGAAGGAGATTCAATCAGAGTATTACTTTTCAAAGCATATCACTATTATGGTTCATGTGTGTTATCAACATGCATAATTAGAATTGGATGGTGTTGAGAGTACAGATGAAGAACAAGTCATAAAAAAGAATATCACTTTTATATTAGTGATGATAAGAGCATGACACACTTTTTGTCCAACATTGCTTTACAATATTTTTTGAGAATTTGAGAAGTAGGGGTGTCAAATTTGAAAATCATTTTGTATGGTCAGATGGATGTGCGGCACAATTCAAATCTTTACGGCCATTCTATGCACTTTGTAGATATCATAAAATCTACAAAATACCGCATGTTTGGAGTTTTTTTTAGAGTGGGCATGGAAAGGGTGAGCATGATGGAGTAGGAGCTTGCATCAAGTGAGCTTTAAGAAAGCATCAAATGAGTTATCCAGAAGATCGTCTAGACAATGCACATGATGTTGTTGAATGGTGCAAGAAACACTTTGCATCAAATGTGGTCTGCACATCTTCAAGAACAAACTGACACATTCCACATAGAGTGTTTTGGGAGATATCGGGTATGTATAAATTACATTAAATCAAAAATTTGAATTTATTTAAATTTAAAATATATATACATATTTGTTCACATAAGTTTTTTGTTGTACACATGTATCTAGGCGTGGATAGAAGATCGATGCATGGATGCAAGAGGGTAGAAAAAATAAGATCTTTGCATTGTGTTAGGAGTTCAAATAGTCGCCATGGATGGATATTAGACACAAGGGATTACTCTTGTTTTTGCACTGAGTGCATTGAGGGAAACTCTAATTATGCATGCAACAATCAAGAACTTGGATATGTTGGTAAATGAGATACAGTGCCACTACTTGTTTCAGAAATATATGATGAAGACGAGGAAGAAAGATTTGAAGACATTCCTTTGATTTCAATTGATTATGACCATATTTCAGGATTGGTTAGAAAAGGTACACGTGTAAGTTTTCAATAATTTAAATTTTATTATATATATCTAGTTAATGATCTTTATAGACATTTCTAATTTTTTAAGATTTTTTTTGTGTAAATTTGGTGTATAGGAGATGTTTTTGCAGTCATAGCAGAGCCTGAAAACATCGAAGGTGTTAGCTATTATTTATTGTGTTGCACAGAAGAGAGGAATAAGTTAACAAAACCTAAAACAAGTGATGGAATGTTATTTCCCACAGGTGAGTTTGAATTTAAAATTTTATATACATTGTATTCACATGTGCACATTGCATTATAAACATTAAATATATATTGTACAAACCTTGTGCATGAAAATATTACACACACGTTCATATGTCTTACCTTAGGTTCATGTTTACCATGTAGGTTCTGTTGTAGTACAAGGGTCATATCTAAAACAAGTCAAATTTGTTCAGCATGGGATTCATTTTGTTGACTATCAACCTAATAACAAGGTATATCAATATAGTCACTTAATAATTACTGCCACTCTACATCTCCATGCAGTTCCACATGCACGTGGCCGAAGAAAATGGAGACTAGATAGTGATGATCATCAAAAAATTCTACAAGTTATTGAAGAGCGAGCTGAACCAGAATCTTTGACTTAGATTATATCCATGGTTTTCAAGTTCACTTGTAACCCTATACATGTTCAAATGAGAACTTATAGTAACTTGCACATAGTTGTAAATCATTTTGTGTAAATTATAATTATATATACATATTTGTTCCACGGAAAATTCTTAAGTTCAAGAATGTTTGATAGCATCATCTCTCACTTTTTTTGGTTGCATGTAAACCCATATTATATGCTTTCAATCCTTATTTGAAACGTAGTGATTTTTTTTTTAAATCATTTTGCCTAAATTACAATTATATAGAACTTATATTTGTTTCATGGAATTTTTAAGTTCAAGAATTATATACACTTATATACAACTTATATAAT
>VDFB02112384.1:0-67252 GCA_007258455.2 Sequoia sempervirens | reverse complement strand
TCCATACATGCCATTGTACACATTTCCCCATGCTTCATAAACATTCCCACAAAAGATGACAAAAACTTTGATGCATTTTGTTGGAGTGAACTACTACTATACAAGCCATTTCGCAACATTAACAATGATATTAGTTCATCATACGCTCAAATTATAGATCAATGGAAGAATTTTGCATCTAATTATCATCCCTAGCATGTGCTATGAACACCAATAGAAGCTCCTATAGATACAGATTCCAGCACCTCTTCCCATGAAGAAGATATGATGCAAGATAACAACCCATCTAAATGGCAACTATTGTATCACCTATACCCAAGCCTTCCCCTCCACTTTGATGAACTAGACATGCTTGGTCACCATGACATTGACTTGCACCATGATTTGGGAACTTCCCAATTTAATCCACACCACCAAGTTTCTACAACTGCATTCATAGAATCCAATCGTCCAACATTCCAAGTACGCCATGTTACTAATTTCCCTACCTAACATGAACTCTCTGTTCAACAACAAAAAGCATTTGATATAGTTCTATCACACCTACATGCTGATATTTTCCAACCTCCTTTAAAATTAATTGTTCAAGGATCTATTGGAACAAGTAAATTGCACCTGATAAAAGCCATTAAAATTGCACTCATGAGCTCAGCCCAAAATGGCCAATCAACATTACTACTTCTTGCATCTACAGGTGTAGCAACATTCAACATAGAAGCATCAACAATCCACTATGCACTACAAATACCTATCAAAGATATTGACCCCCTACAAGGACAAACACTAGAAAGCTTCCAAGAAAAAATGTACTTCATTCGGTACATATTGATAGACGAAATGAGCTTCATTGGACTCAAGTTGCTTCAACGCATTGAAATGAGGTTTCGTGAAGCATTCCCCAACAATAACCAAATACCATTTGGAGGACACTCAATCATGCTCTTTGGTGATGTTGTACAACTTCCACCAGTCAAGGACATCTCTATGTATGCATTAACATCATATGGAGGCACTCTATGGCACAACTTCACAAAAGTTATCACACCTACCAAAATTTTTCGTAAAATTGGTGAAGTTCCTGCATAGATTTCATTTTGTTCTCTCCTTTCCAATTTGCGAAATGTAGAACTAACAATTGAAGATTGGAAAATTCTAATGTCATGCTCCAACTTAGCATTGATCTGTACAGAGCAACCTGGTTTCTTATCCTCAATACATCTCTTTGCAACAAATGAAATGGTCTCACTACATAACCAACAAATTTTATTGTCTTTGGCAACACCTGTTGCATTATCAATTGTAGAACAACTTAGGGGATAACCAAGTTCAAATCCAAATGAAGAACAACTTCAATCTAAGCTTCTTTTATGTGTTCAACAAAAGGTAATGTTATGTTCAAATTTATGGGTGGAAATTGGCCTTGGGAATGGTGCACTTGGGGAAGTCAAAGCAATAGTCTACAAGGATGCTAAGAATCCGCCTTCACTTCCATTGTTTGTTTTTATTCAACTCAACAATTACATTGGCCTTGCTTGGGACCATAATAATCCAAAAAAATTCCTTATTTCCCCTTTGATTTGTGATCGATGTCGTCAAATACCACTAAAAATGGCATGGGCCTTAACAATACACAAATCACAAGGCCTAACACTTGAAAAGGCAACAATCAACATCGACAATGTGGACCGAAAAGGCCTAACATTCACAACTATTTCTAGAGTGTGTGAATTTGCAAGCTTGCACATAAAATCAACCTTCACATTTGAACAATATGCACGTATGCAACAAAGCGCGTATGTAGCTCACCGAAAGCAAGAGGAAGCATGCTTATTGGCATTATCAAATTCAACCTCCTGAAAAAACACTACTACCTAAAACAATTGCAGGTTAGTTACTTCTATTTTATCAGTTACATTTATTAAGCATCGAACTTCAAAAACCAACATTTCATACTTGGTTACAAACTCCCATATTAGCTATTATCTATATTAACAATTTTGTTTCATTTATATTAAATAGATATATTGATGTGCTTTGCACATTCAAATTGGGTTGTACCATAAAACCTCTGAGCTTCTCCATACTAGAATCTCACATGACCTACTGTCTTCCTATAAGCATTATGGAGTATGGTACAATGTTTATAGGAATCTATCTTGGATGCCAAAGACTATACAATTGCCCTTCTACTATGCCTGTAATGAAAATTTTATGTAATTCAACTAATGTATCACTATGATGTGATTTTATGTTCTTGATAAGAAAATAATTTTGTTGTTATGAACTATGTAGAATTTATACTTCAATTTAGCTATTGTATCACTATCATGTAATTTTATATTATTAGTTAGAATTTTTTTTTATTTGATACATGGTATAAAAGGGGACTTCGTTTCACACCCTTCAAAATTTATTTATATGTTGTTGTTTCTATTTCAGATTGTTGTATTTATAAATCACATGAGATAAGAAAAAATACTATCTTTAGATACATGACACCTATACGTTGTTTTCCCTGTATAGAATGACTAAAAATCATCATGTATAGGCTCTCAACTCTTTGTCATTTGTCCTTCTCAAGTCAACATTTATGAATTGTACCTTTTCTTTATGTTATTTAGCTTATATAGAATCTTCCCATGCCCTTTCAAGCCTCAAATTGCCCTTATATGCATGTTTATTTATAAGGTTGAAGAAAATTTAGTCTCCAAAGAAAACCATTTATTGCCCAATGTTGGAGGCTCAGTTAAGATTTCTGTCAAAACCTTATATTTCACCCTGAAAGTTATAAAAGCTTGCAATTCATTAGCTTTCATCTTCAAATAGGAAATGTAGCAAAAAAAAATTATCTTTGTATGTTTGTTTCCATCCTTCAAAGCATTTCTCAGTCTGTTCTTACATTCAAACTAAGGCAATCATGACAGTAAATCAAGATCCTCAAGCAAATCCGAGTAGATCTAGATCAAGCCTCCATTCTTTAGCAACATCCTCTAAGAACAACAATCTCAACATTGGACATAAGAGGGATGTTTTATTTCTCACTTGCACTTTCACTATAACCTCTCTAACAATCTCTCTTGACACTCATGGACTGTCCTATGGTTGCCATAATCCACACCTTGATATGAATGTACCTTTTAGGTCTCTTGCCACCGTCATTGTGTACTATCCTTCGCAAAATGTCTCTTGATTTTATTACATAGTCATATCAATTGAAAACACTATCATCTTGTGAACTATCATTCTCTTGACTAGCATATATTTAAAAAAATATTCTGTCACTGTTTGGCTTCTAATTTGTGTTTTTATTTTCAAAAAAATATTTTTTCAACAATACAGTAGATTTTATAGGAACAAGCATTGGTAGAGAAAATAGTGATGGCCTCATTCATGAGATGGGGAATTACTGCAAGTTTTATCTCACACATATTTGAGTTTTCTATGTTTTCATCTTCTGCAATAATGAATCCTAATGATTCCTCAGTTGTAACCCCATGTATATGCTAAAGTTGGAGGAACCTAGAAAGAACTTGAAGTACCTTTTATGCACTTGTGGAAGACTAACATTCAGATTTGTAACCAACAGCTGCAAGTTTTGTGCCACTTCAACAAGCTCTATCCATGGAGTGCCATGGAAAGCTTTAACTTGTTCTACTTTAACAAATAAGTTAAATACTTCAAGTGACTATTGTGATTTGTAGGGAGAATCATCTATCAGAAAGTTTACATTCTGCTCTAGAATTTTGGCCATTTCTCTATGAGATAAACCTCAAGGAAATAGGTTAATACCATGGAACTGTTGGAGACATAGCTGAAAATTATAATGCTTCTCAACCATGGAGCCATGATTTCAAAGTTGGAAAATACAGCCTCTTTTTGATGTGAACTTGCTTCTAAAATAGGCACATAGGTGGCATTTATTTGGAGGTTGCTCATAGTCTTTTCACCTTTCTCTATTGGGAACTCTCTCTGAAGGACTTCTCTAACAACAACTATAAGAGGATGATGACCACAATGATCAAGCAAGCTTTCAACTACTTCTATCCTTGTTCATTGCCTCTCGTCAAACTCTTCAAGTTTGAATAACCATGTCTTTTCCTTGTTCACTGCCTTCTTATCAAATTCTTCAAGTTTCATAACAATTTTTTTTATCACTGTTGAATTTGATGCAAATTAACTAATGACAATATGAAATGAAAATTTGAAAATAACAAATTTAGAAAAATATGAAACTATTGCAAATGAGGAGTGGAAAGTGCTGGAAAATTGGGAAAAGCATTGAAGATGTGAAAAATAGACTTGAAGTTGAAATTGTTGTGAGCGTTTGGATGCAAATCTATTGGAGAACTAAAATAGAATATTTGGAATATGGAATCTCAAGTGCAATGACCCTAGTTCTAAAAATATGAAATTGAAAATAGCTTATGGTAAAATAATACTTTTATATGTTGAAACTGGAAATAAAACTTGACTATGATATCGAAGAGAATAGTAGAGAGTAAATAGGAGAGAAGGAAACTTTCATGAAATGGTATATATGTTAACTTGGAACAAATCCCATAATAGTGTGGCCACAATCTTAGCTCATCACAATCTTGATACTTGTTCAACAAGAATTGCTTTCCTCAAAACATGCCCTACCACCTGAGAGGCCATTTGCAGCATTTTTCTTGCTTTAGCTTGTTTTCCTCTTGCTTATGGGATAGCCATTGAAAGATTCAACGAGTCTGCTCCTCAATTCAACCCTTCAAACATTTAGTCTACTCCTTAGTTCAAACCTTGAAAGTAATAGTGCTTAAGCATACATGAGGAGGTATGTAAACTAGATTAGGGAAAATAATAGTGCTTATGTGTACCATCTTTAAGGATTATATATATCAAATCAAATCTCAAGTTGCATGCATCATATTTCAACAGGGGTACTCATATTTCATGCATCTATCACAAACAAAAATTCATTAAAAAAATTGCTGGATGTGAGATTGTTATTAGTTTCTTTACATGAGGATGTATTGGATACAAAATTCATGCACTCTACCATAAACAAATTGTAGTAGTATTGACTCACTCTACAATGCAATTGTCTGTGATAAAGAACTAATTTCAATATTTCTTTTATCCTTTCTCGAAGCCTCATAAAAATTCACCACTCTTATATTTTTTATTACTAGGAAGAGAAGTTGAGTCACTACTAGCAGACTTGGTTAGAATTGTAAATTCAACTAATCTATCACTATGATACATAATTTTATGCTACTAAAAGATAAAAAGTGTTGCTATAGCTAATGTATGGAAGAGAGCAGGATGATCTTGCCTTTGATAGATCCAATATCACCACATAGTTTGCTGGAAACAATAAAAATATTACCTACATGCCACATGTTTCCTGCTATTTTAATGTAGTATATTTTACATGGTAATCTTTTGTATTGAAAAATCTTTGTGTTTTGCACACAAAGATTTGGGAAAGGGCTACAAGGGTTTCAAAAAGAGAGTACTAATTTTTTTTTTTGAAGAATATTATTAGAGATGCAATCAGCTATATATACCAATATGCACAAAGTAACTTTGAAAGTTTTGTAAATCATTCAAAAGATAAACTTATTTATGCAATAGCCAAAGAAATAAATTTGAAAGCAAAAGATCAAAATTATGTTGGAATTAATTAAGAAAGATATGTCTTCTTCAATTGTCTACTATCTCATGAAAGGTAGAATGTTATGAACTATTCATTGAATGTTGAAAGTTTTGTGAAGGCTAAGAATATTTATTTCATGTTGAGTTGTTCACATTATTATTGGATCTATGTGTGAAATACAATGATATGATGACTTTATTTCCATTCCTCTAAATTCTTTGGGAGATTGCATTTATTTTGTTATACATTGTACAATTGTTGATTTTGTAAAATAAGTTTTGAAAGATATATTAATAATATATAACAATAATAATAAATTAATTAATAATTTAAAATTAATAATATTTAATTATTAATAATATAATATTAAGGATAACAATATTTTTCTAAGAATAATATTTCTAAAAAAAATTGATAATAAAATAATAGTGGACATAATATAAACCAACCTTTTTTATTAATTGACCTTCCACACATCTTCTGCGTACCCATTGCACACCAAGGTGCGATTGCTAGTTATATTTATATTTATAATGTTTGGTAAAAATAATTAAATTCCTTTTTGTTTTAAAAATATGTGCATTCAAAAACAAAATTGATAAATAGACTGATAGTGTCATCCCCCCATCTTGTATCGACAAAGATGTCTTAGCTCGTCCCACTTCATAGAGAGACGTGTTCGACGTAATAGGGGAGAGGGCCTCATGCGGGGTCCAATAGTCGCGCACTCAATTGTGATGATAATACCTAGTCTTACCACATATTTATACTATATATTGTAAATAAATAGTCCAAATGTAAATAGAAAAAAAAAAAAAACCAAATGTTGATAAAAAAATGAACCCATACTTGAACACATGAGAACCTCTAAATGTTATATGAAAAAAACATAAATACATTCATAAAAAAGTGAAATAAGTATTTTTTTGTCTCAAATAAAATATCATAACTCTCCACTATAAATTTATATCATTTAAAAAATAAAATACTCTTTTAAACAAGTATTGTTATCATAGTGAAAAAATATTGTTCTTTATGCGTACAACAATTGGGGTAGCAATGTACAAGCATTGGATAATTTTATATTAATAGTTTGTCCTATCACAAACATAATGTGAACACAATAAATGACATGTATTTTTCCATTAAATGTGAAGGATTTTCAAAAAAAATTAGTGTTCAACTATTGGTCCATTTTTGTTTGATATAAGTTGTATTTTAAATAATTATGTGTTAATAACATTTTGTTTCCACAGTCCATGATCATTAGTAATCAAGATTTCTGGATTAAACTGTGTGTGATTTTTTCCATCAACGTTTCGGATCATACTCCATGATCCATCATCAGGATGATTAGCAGATAGAGAGAGAAATGAAGAATAGATAGCAGACTTGGATAGAAATAGGGGAGAGGTTGGTGAGGGAAGGATGTGAGTCACGCAAACCAAAAAAGAAGAGAAAGTCAAGGGGAGGAGAAGGATGATAGGAGAGAATTGCAAAGGAGAAAATTAAAGAGAGAACCTAGAAGAACATAAAACAATACAACAAAAGGACATCAAACCTTTAATTAGAAGAATAGAGCACATAACCAAACAGAGAAAATCACAGAGAGAGGGGACAAAAGTTCAAAAGAGGACACTAGGATAAAAATAGAAATCAAAGTAGACAAAAGAATTGAAAGGAGAAAGAAAGAGACAAAGGAAAATAAAAATGAGAAAAACACGAAAATAAAATTCAATAAGTGAAAGACACAAGATTAAGAGAAACAAGATCTAAATTATAAAAGAAAAGATCAATGATATTTAGGCTAGAAGTCTAACGTAAATAAAATTCTAACCTAAAATAAAATCTTAAAACTTAAAATAAAACAAAACAAGTTTAAGAGAAACTTAATATAAAAGTATAATATTTACCAATATTATGTAATGTAAGGTTAGAGAATGATCAACAGACAAGGTTAGATATTTAGCCTCAATATCTAACGTAAATAAAATAATTCTAACCTGAAATAAAAATGAACTATGAATAAGAAAACTTAGAGATCTAAATATTATTATTATTATTATTATTTTAATCTAGTTTAATGGCTATAACTATTAATAATAATGAAAATATGGGAAAAGCAATTGAGGTATATAATATATCATCATAGGACAAAAAACTAAATAAGAAAATAATAACTAACGTAAATAAAATCTAATGTAAGAAAATATAATAAATTATCTAACGTAAATAAAATAATTCTAACCTAGAACCAAAATGAACTAAAAATAAGAAACCATAGTGATCTAAATATTTTTTAATCTAGTTCAATGGTTAAAAATATTAAAAACAATTATCTTGGGATATTGCATAATTTAAATATTGAAATAAATATTAAGGTATATATTGTATTATCTTAGGATATTATACAATTTAAAAATTGAAATAACGATAAAGACAAACTAATGGTTAAAAGAAACTTAATATATAACATTGAAATTGATGCTGAAAAGTCAAATGAACATAAATAGATAACATTGAAATTGACATAAATTATAAAAGAAATAGAAAGGAGAAATTAAGATTAAGAACACGAAGGAATTAAATGAAACATCCAATTCAAGAGGACGCACACCAACAAATGAAATAAAAAATGAGACAAAAATTATAACAAATAAAACGAGCTCAAAATAAACCAGAAAAGGAAGAACAACGAGAATAAGAGATAAATAAGAGAAAAGGAAGTGAGACTATGAGAAGGAAAGGATAAGGGAAAGAAAAAATGAGGAAGGGCAAGACCCGGCAGGGAAAGGCAGGGAAAGCAACAGAGGGATGAGGAGGAGGGAGAGCAAACCGGGAAACCCAAAAGAGCAGGGGAAGGGGGAAATCGAGCACGATGTGACGGGGCATGGTTGGCACAGCAAGACGGGGGAGAGGGGATTACGAGAGATCAGGAGGAAGGGGCATTGAGGTTGTTGAGAAGAGGTTTCCAAGAGAAACTCAAAGTCCAACCTCCATCCCGATTAAGGTTTTCTGATATTCCAATCGCTACATGCTACCAAAATTACCCCTGCGAATTACCGCCCTCTAACGGTATTAAAATTTTAGAGAAGATGTGGGCAAAAGGCAAATGAACACAATACTTGAGTATGGATATTCTGAAATGTGATATCCTCTGTCAATCAAACCAACATTTTCGATGGCAAGGCTCGTACAAAAACTACCTACTGAACACGAAAGTGCTGTTGTGCCGCCACATCCACCCCCATAATTCTTGTTTTCCAGGGATTCATTGAACGGAGCCCTCGTTTTCGAATGTGTGCCGTTATCAGGACAGATTTGGGAATCTTTTTTCTTTCTTTCCAGCAGGTGCCTGTTAGATAGTACAGTAAACCCAGTACACGTCCCTTTCAACATTATTATTGCCTGCGACCCTAATTCTAGCCAGTAAAGTTCCGGCTCTCTTCTTCTCCGCTCAAGTGTCAAGTCATTAAAAGCGTGTTAATCCCAATGTACCTTTTTAATTATTAATAATAAATCTCTGAGTCAACGTACGTAGTACCTATGCTTATGGGGACTCGAACCGGCGACCACCCGCAATAGAATTAAGCATCCTCCAAGGAATATCCCATTCGACAGTTTATTTTCCAATGGTTTGAGCACACGTGGAACACAACACAGTAGCCACGGCCGGCATCTGTATCACGTTTTGCTTTTAGTACCAACCGAATTTCTTTTCCCATGGCACATCCCATGTAGACAGTTAATTTTTCAATGGCATGCGCACACGTGGAACTCAACACAGTAGCCCACTACGCTGTCTCTGTATCACGTTTTGCTTGTGGTATCTACCTAATTTCTTTTCCTACAAGATCCAATGCTTTTTACCGTCTGTCGTCGTAGCTGGAATTGGGACTCTGGGCCGGACGGTGCTGTCAAACGACATTAACGGAGCTCGGATGCAGTATAAAAAGGTTGAAACAAATACACATTTTCTTACATGCACACAATGCTCACTATTTCCTCTCTTCTCATTTCGTCTCTAAACAGATCTCGATTTTTGTCTCCTTTAGATCGAAGCTTTACCGCAGTTGCTTCTGTAATGTGACAAGAAATCTACGGCCTTTGGAAACGCCAGCAGCATCAAAAGAAAAATGGTACGGTACACATTTTTTTTTACCCTGAGGTCTGCATTTGTATTTTCTTTGTCTGCTTTACATTTTAGTAGTTAGTGAGTGCGCCGGTATATTTTTGTGGGGTGGGATTTATTGTCTTTCTTTCAAAGGTTTACGACATCACATGGGTGTCCGCCTCTCAAATGTACATACATACAAGCCAAAGGTGTCTTTTCTTTATGTTATGCTGCTCAGGTTCGAAGTGCGCGTTAGAGTTTACAAAAGTAGAAGCAAGCTCCCTTTTCTGCTTTATTTGACCTTAGAAAAGGACTGATGCTTGAATTTTAGAGGGCCAAAAGTAACTGCACAAATAATTTGTGCTCCATCAATCACACATCATGTTTATATTTGGCATGCAACTAACTTATTTTCAATCTGTTGGTAGAGCTATGCATTTTCCTGCGTGTGAAATATGTGTTTCTCTCTGTGAACAATGTATATATTCTTCTCTGTGAAAAACAGGCCCACTTTTCTTTTCGTCTTCATAATTGCTTAACAGTGCTTCTAACCTTCAATCCTTGGAAATTTCCTTTCTCATATTGTACCAGAGAACTTAGGTTTCAAAACTAGGTTAAAGTGGCAAGATCCAGAACGTTAGGTTTCAAAACTAGGTTAAAGTGGCAAGATCCAGATAAAACTGCAGGTTGTTGAACTGTAGAATGTAGGATTTTATAAAGATAATCGCAGGTATGGATAATTCGATTGAGCGTAACTGAAATTTTGTAAAGATACCGCAGGTTTAGATATTGCGCTCGCGTGTATATTTCAGTAACTCACCATCAGGTTTTATCGACACTACATTCGACTGAGAGTAAATAATTGTTTTATCCGCAACGATAGGATGGCTCTTCCACATTGATTGTTGTGTTGAAGGAATATTGATTTTTCTTTGCTATATGAAAACCTTATGCAGCGTTATTTTTTCTCTTCTTCGTGTTCTCATGAGCTCCGCTTTTACATACGGGAAATGTCTATCCAACCCGAGAATGTGCCTTTGAATGCACTCTTCATGTTAATTGAAAATGTCCGCAACTTTTGTTTCAATTGGTAATTTCATCAGCTCTAAATTCACGTTCTTTCCATAATTTAATTTGTTTAATTTGTAAACTTCTCTGTTTAAGTTTCCATTTATAGAGAACGTGGAAGAATACATACGGTTGCAATTCTTTAAAAGGGATTTCATGTTTCCTTTTTAAAACAAAAATATCTTTCACCTTTTAAATTTATACAACCTCTTTCTTTGTTCTTTTTTATTCATTCCATTTTTTTAATCATTTTCTTTGACCCTTCCTAATTCTAAATTTATGGTTATATGATGTTTCTTTTAAATGTTTAAGTAAATAAATAAATATTTGTTTAAATAAATAATAAATAATTTAATTTTAAGGTTCTTGTAAATAGAAGAATATTAATTTCTAATAATAATTTAAATAAATATTTTTTATTTATTCAATTTTAAGTTTGGTAATCAAATTTGGATTTATAGTGAGAAGCATGAAAAATATTGAGGGGTGAAGTATTCACATTTGAAAATCAAGATATTCAAGGACAATTAAGATCAAACGATATATGCAATAATTGAAAGAGATTTGTTAGTTATCCAAGAATATCAAATGCAAAAGAATAAGCACATACCAACAATAAGCAAAAGGTCTATATAGGGGGTTCCTAGGTTTTGCTCAATTGATGGATGTTGATCTAACATGTAGAACAAAATAGTTTTTTTATAGAAAAAACTACTACTTGTCACCATTTTCACTTTCTTTTGTCCCTATCACATCATTATACTCTAGTTGTATTTTTTTCGATAGGGTTTGATATTGTGACCACCATTGTTACATATACCACAATCACATAATCATGGATTTTATGTACACTCTAAATATTTAGAGATTGATTTATAAATTCTCATAACATACATGTTGGTAAATTTAGGCACCTAATAGCCTTCCCATGTTGTATATGTTTTTCCACTCACAAGTTAATTGTCCAATCCACAATCCCATCCTTAGAGTATGTAAGCAATATTGTTATATAGATAGAATATCACATTCAACTACTTTTCACTTTGAATTGAATAGTTTTCTATGAAACATATAAATATTAGGCTTGTCAATTACTACACAAATAATTTGCTCATCAATATTTAACAAATATTTATTCTTATGAAAAATATCGACTTCAACTATGCTACTCACAATTTCCGTTACTATTAATAAAACTTGGGGTCAACATAAACCGTAACTATAATATTCATCCACAAAAACTTGTTAATCTCAAATTGTATCTACCATACCTCTAAATTATTTTCATCACTCATACATCAATTCAACAATAAATAATTTTATTACAATACTAAAAATGTATATACTCATCATTACATGGCTACGACACATACGATTTGCAAGAATCTCTTAACTCAAATTATTATCCAACTTACTCCTAAATTCATAAGATTAAACTCACTATCAACAAGCTACAAATATTATTATTGCAATACTAGAAAGGAAAGTACTCACCACTATGTGACACCGTGCTTAAGTTTCTAACTATTATATTGAATTTAAATTCTTAATTCATGTTATTTCTTTCATGTAGTTCAATCAAATATGAACTTTTAAAACATGACATATTTTTTTATTCTTTTCCTAATTTAATTAAATTAGTTAGAATCACATTTAAAATTAGCATTGATAACATGTCCTCAAATATTTCATAATGCATTTTATAAATATTTCTTTGAATAGTTTATATAGTGTATCTTAAGATATTAATTTATTATACTTCAAATTTAATTTAAAATAATTTATGTATAATGTTTTATTCACGTTTATTGTCCTTATTATTTTTTCACATTTATTATCTTTTTTACTATTTTCTAGAATTTTATGTTTAGAAAATAATTTTATTTTATTTTTAATAATTAATTTATAATTTTATGTAATAATTATAGATATATATTTAACATTAATATTATATTATTTTAAATATATTTTTATTATTGTTTTAAATTATAAAATAAATAATATTATTACAATACCTCATCATTATTTGATACTTGTTATAAAAAAATAGAACTCCTAAAAAACGATAGTGTTAGTTTCTAATAGATTTGACACACATGTATATCTACACACATCTATACCATGTGTTCATCAGTATGTTGGGCAAGTGTTGCTTCTTGAGGTGAGTTGGGTGTCATTGCATACATGGTACAAGTGACATTGCTTGTAGGGTACAAGCTATGATAATTTAATGCTCATTTCCTTATTTGTTTGATTGACATGACTTTCTCTTATATTCTATGAGATTAATAAGATCTTCTGACTCATAGCTATGTCAACTTTAGGTAAATATTATAGTAGGCTCTTTTTTATTATTCTAAGTCAAATCAATTGATTATGTGCAAACTATGTATTATAATTTTGTAAAGTGGTTAATATATAAACCTTAAGCTCATGGTAATGCAATCCAACAATAATTGATTAATTTATAAATGAATGAAGGTTTTTTATAACATCCATGAGGCCAAACAACCTATGGGACCCTTGAATAACCAACCACATGGATAAGCATAAAATTTTAAAACAAGTAGAATGCCAACATAGTGCCTACTTGAACTCCCTTTTCTTTGGATCTTGGATCTTCTACTATGTATCTTCATCAAGTAATTTGCAATTTTTATTATCCTTTCTTCTTCAAATAGGTTCCTTAGGGAGCCCACTTTTAAAATCTTGATGTAATTGGCTTGAATATCCATGCAAGCGAAACATTTCATTATGTAGTGTCATTCTGTCTCTGCCAACTCCAAAGTACAAAAACAATAAATTATATTTTTCCACTCTTCTTTAGGTACCCTCCACCTTCCAATTTCACACCCAAGTTGGTGCAGACTAGTTCTTAGTTGAGCCATTAGCATTTTTTCTTTCCATTTTATTTTCACTCTTAAATAGTTGTTTTGTGCATGGTCATATAAAGGATTGTGTGGTGTCATAAGGTTTTACCACTATCAATTTCATAGTAGATTTGACACTCTATTTTGCATGTATGATTAATTCTACTCATACTATGACCTTTTTGTGGCTTGATTAAGAAACTATATTAATTTTCTTGACAACTAGCATTTCGGGAGTGAAAAATGCGAGGACACTAGAGCAATGCGCTAGTGTCTTACATGTGATTTTTGAAAAGGTTATAAATCCAAATGTCGGCCTTTGGTGTTTTGAACATTGCATCATATTGGCCAACCTCCAAAAAGTACTTGGGATGCATATATAAAAAGTTTCTCATTTAAAGACATGCAACTTCTCTATCTACAAGCATTCTCTTTTTTTTTTCTCTATTCTTTTCTACATGAGTTCTAAAGCTCTCTATTTTTTAATACCTTTTTTGATGGACACTAACCTTTGTAGGTATTTAGGGAAACTTCCTCCTTCATCAACTCCTTGTTGAGTGAGAATACTCCAACAAGGGTTTCATGCATATGGTAACTCTATTTCATGCTATTTCATTTATAGCAATCTTTATCATTTATTTTTCCTTTGTTCATCACAAACACACACTCTTTGTCATCATCATTACTATTGCAGACGTGGGATTACCGACATAGAATTTGACTAAGGCGGGACCTTATAGAACACAACCATTTTTTGTGAGTGTCTGTGTAGGTTTAAATATGAGATGGGGAATATTAGAAATTGAAAGAGGAGATTAACCCACAAATTTATAGATTGTCACCTAATTCATACAATATAGTTGGGACTTTAGTGTGACATACAGTTGTACACGTGGTGCCCTACGTCTTGGACAATGGATTTTAGTTTTGATCACAAAAATTCATGCCAAACAAACCCTAAAGACACTAGCATCTCGCATTGGTGTCCTACCATTTTCACCTCTACTTTCAGTGATAGGTTCTATTAGATTTGCTATTTATGGTTTGACATTATTTTTTGACAATAGTAACAATATTTTATATGTTTTCTCAATTAATCAATTAGGGTTACCTATATTATTTAATTTAATCAACACACTTATTAATCTTTCATCTTTACAACAAAGGAATAAAGTCCCACCAAACAACTTGGCTCTTCCTTGAGGATAGTAGCCAAGCCTTGAGTCTTTGGTGACTCATGTTCTAAATGTTGTATGGGAGAAGGATTGATCTAGGTTAATGTATTAATTATTCTATGATCTCTTTTTCCATATAATATTTTGGTGAACTCAATGTAGCTTATGCTTGCAAACCTTTTGATTTACTTGCATATGTTTTTAGATCTGATTAGTTTGTTAATTGATTGGATAACTACATTGAATATTTATTTAGAATTTACAAAACATTGCATGTTTAGATTAGAAAACAAAACACTTAAACACTTTTCTTTCTTTCTTTTAGATTAGAAAACCAAACTATAAATAAAATTTCTTATATCCCTTAATCAACATACTCGTCTTGTCATCACTTTATTCTATGTATCTCTCTTTCATAATGAACGAGTTCATCTTCTTTATCTTTGTCCCTTTCCAACTTTTTTAAGCAACTTCAAGAAGCTCTCTTACAAGTATGTGAAAGTGATTTTATTTCTCTTCTTTTATTATTTTTCTTTGGCCCATCTCCTAAAATTCCTCCTACTTGTGAGGATATTTTTACACAAGGGGATGATATCATTAACAATTTTATCAATGTTACTTTACCTTTTATTCACTTCAATGCTATCTCTTCTAGAGATGAAGTATTGGTGAATGAATCTGAGTCTTTGTTCACATCGCATGCCCAAGAATAGATGTTAATTAAAATCTAGATAGCACAATTTATATTTTCGATTCCCACAAAAAATATGTGAAACCTAAAATTGTTGTCCATCTTCATTTTAATACACAAAATTTATTGCAGCCACCTCAATATCATGTGGTCGCTCACACATACAACACTCATAACAACAAGAAAAGTAAACAAGCACCAACTATTCCCACTTCTCTTCCTCCTTCTCAACCCTTCCTTCCATCACATCCTCATTTTTACCAACATGTCGATATAGAATGACTTTGTTGAGCAACTTTATGCTAATCAGATTAATATCTCTTTTTGGGATCTAATACAAACCTCACCTGTATACTACAAGATGCTCCAGGAGGCCTTACAAAAGATAGTCATCCCACTTTATGTTAGATTAAATGATGTAGCAGTCTTGGTAGATTGTATGCATACAAATATTGTCTTCTCACTACATGAGTTTCCTCTAGAAGTTCAACATGTTCCTCTCATTATTTTAGTCATCATTAATAGAAATAAAATAAAGTTACTCTGATCAATAACATATCAGGCCTTAATATTTGTAGCATAGACTTGCTACATAAAATTGGTATAGATATGTCTCTCATCAAACTGGATACTCTCAATATTAGTGGCTTCAATAATGTTGGTAGACAATTATTAGGTACAATCGCAATACTAGTGGAGATAGGACTTGTGACTTTACCTATGCTTATCCATGTCATGCCTAATAATCTTTCATATAATCTTCTTCTCAATATATAGTGGATTCATGCCATGGGGGTAGTCTTGTCTACTCATCATTATATGATAAATTTTGTGTATAATAATAAGCTCTATATGGTTGAGGCTGATCAAAATCCAAAAAATTGCTTACAAGAAGTTGGATATCAACCTCATATTTCTAAATCTCTCAATAATTTGATTCCTTCATCAATAAAAGCTAACCCAGTATTCTTCATTGTGAACAATAGTGATTATTAGAACGGTGCTTTGCCTTTGAGTGCATATTTCAGTAATGATTGGGGTTCACTATGTTTTACACCCTCCTTTATAAAAGAATAAAAAATATCACAATCTAAAATTGAGATTTTGAAGTAGTTTTTTGTTTTGTTTAAACAATCTATTTCTTCTAAGAAACTCAAATCTACTATTCCAACTTCTACTTCGACAAATTCCCAAACACCATCATTCCATGATAATATGCCTTTTTCTTCTAATACAAGTCGTAGTGCTGATTGGGGCTCTTTAGCTTTTACCCCTCATGGAATAGTTGAATCTAAGATTGACCTTCCTCATCCTGACATCTCAACGCTCGATAAGGATCAATATTCTTGCAAAAGAATTGATTCTTCTTCTCATTTCAATTATACTATTTCAAAAAAAGTGATCATACTTCTCATTTGAGAAGATTAGTAATGTGGCCTCTCCTCCATCCGATTTGGAAACACATTATGGGCTTGGATTCAAAATTATCACTAAACTTGGATATGATCGACATAGTTTGGGTGCATGGAACAAGGAGTTAGGTTCCTATGAAGCTTACACCACACTTTTTTAAGGAGGGTTTAGGTTACCACTCTTCTGCTTTGTCTATATCTCCTCATCCGTGGCTTGATGTATCTATGTATTCCTCTTGTGAGTAGTCAAACCTTTCTCAAGAGAAAATATTTCTTCTTGCTCCTAATCCTATGTCTAAGCAAGAGTATATTTTGTTGAGGCATCTCATTTAGCCAACTTGATTATTCTTCCTCCTCCAACATGCAATAAATTTCATAAAAACGATATCAAAAAATCCATCTTTATGCAAATCATCAAGTGCTTGCCTACTCTTCCAGTGAATGTCAGGCCTTGGTTGATAGAATACAACTTCTTGACTTTGGTGTCATCTACACCCACCATTTAAAAAGTTGGTGGCCAACTCGTTGACTTACCCAAGCTTCTCCAAATGACTTCCAAAAGTACATTCATACTAGACGCACTGTCAATAATTGTATTGGTGAGATTCCTTCCAAGGATCTCCATATTCACCACCAGTAGTTTCTTTGTTGTGTTAACAATCAATAACATTGGATCAATCACTTGATTTCCTAATAGTGGAGATTTGGTTATTGAATCTTCATTCTCACCATATTCTAGTTGGTTCATAGCATGCACCATCTCATTCTCCTTCGATACAATAACATTTCAAATTTTAGGAATACTTTGGAATAAATCTACTAATTTAACTGGTAGGGTACCTTGAAGTACTTATCATGTAATATTTTTCTTGGATTGTAATTGATTTGTGAGTGTACTTATGCTTGTATTTGAGTGGTATCATTCATTAGCCACAATATTTTCCACTCTGGCCCTTGCTTCACAAAGCTTTTTGTAAGTGGGTCCAAGTACATTGCCTTATTTTCTTAGGTACGAGTAATAGCCAATACTTCATTATGCCTTACATTAATCATGTTGACACTAGCCTTTTTCTTTGGACATCCATTGTCTTCATGGTCTCTAGGTCTACAAAATTTGCATAATAATTACACTTTGTCTTGCTTGTTCTACTAGTCCCTCGTAAAGTGTCCCCATTCACTACATTGTTGGTATTGTATGATAGGGCATGCTTTGGGGTCATACTATAGTTGGCTTTGACCTCTCTAATTTCCATAACCACCTAGAAATGCATTGTGTGGCTTCAATGGAGTGGACTCCTCTCCCTATATAAAGAGTACTTATGTACTCCTAGTCTTCAAATTATATGAGCACTCCTTTATTGAATGACCCATAGCTTCGTAAATCTCACAAAACATATTTCTAGGAAAATTACCCTTTATGTACCTCTCAATTTTGCACTCAGTACACCATAGTTTGTTAGTTTATTTGTTGGTTTCTTTTTATGCCTTCAATTATTTCATCATTCAGAGCATGCCCCTTTGAAGCCCTTCGAAGTGCTTGTACCATTCCTAATTCATCGTTGTTATTGTGATCTAAACTTCCATCTTCTTTTATTTTTATTAGACTATACAAGGACATCTTATCTTCACTTTCTATGTCCATTTCCCGATTGCAGGCTTCTAAATAGGAAGAGGGTGGTACTACCTTCATGTTTTTCTTAATGACGCAAGTATACCTTCTATGAACCATACTAGTTTTGTTTCCAACTTTACAAGCAATTCTTTAATTCTATTATTATAAGCCTTTATATATTTTCGTGCTTACCTTATTTTGTGTTGTAAATTTCTACTACTTTCTCATTATCATCATGAAGTAGTTTATACTCTTCTTCGAAGGCCTTCTTTAATCTATCCCATGTGCTTCAAGAGGCTTGGTCAATTTTTTTATACCAATCAATCGCTACATCTCATAAGGTGGTTGGAAAAGATCATAGTCAATTTTCTTTATCATCTTACCCATTTCTTGCCCATATTATTTCACAATTCTTATAGTGCCTTGCAAGATCCTTTGATGCAATGCTTATAAACTTAGGAAACTTTTTCTTTTCTCCACTAGGGCTTACCATGATTCTATTCCAATGTAAACCTGGTAACTAGATCTGCTTGCTAAGGAGTTTTGATTCAAATATTTTGGTGCTTCTCACACACTCTTGACCATTTAGGAATCTTCAACTCTTATCTCAACTTCAACCTTTTGTGCACTTGTTTTTCCTTTAAATTTTATTTTATACACCCATGGCTTGGCTTCTCCTCCTTCTGTTGGATACCTTTCAATGCCCCAAAGGCTACTCTAGTACAATTTTATGAAGCAGTATGGATTTGTCTCCCAACTTCGGGCCTCATCTAGAGAAGGTTGTCATGACTTTTCAACATGACCATGTTCTCAAAAAGGGCTCTAACTAGGGAATCATACTTAAAGATAGCCTAATCTCTTGATCTTTACCATGTTGTGGTATCTTATGACCATGTTCTTCTCCTTCATTCCCTTTACTTGATGATACTTAAAGATAGCCTAATCTCTTGATCTTTACCATGTTGTGGTCTCTTATCACCTTTATTTGAGTCTTAGGGCATGAATATCTCAAATTTGACCCGATTTCTTTAAGGAAACGAGGCTAAATGTTTACTATTTAATTTTACTTGATTTCAAATATTAAAAAATAAATAGTATAGTAAATATGAGCCTATAAACAATACACAATAGCAATGCCACAAATATCTATCAATATATTCATCAATCAACTTTTACAAAATGATCTAGGAATATCTATCCATTTGGTTCCCCTCTTTGTATACAATATAAATATTTAAAGTGGCCGACGGTTGGTTGAGAACTACTAACCATTAGTACCTATCAATTTCACACAATCATAAAATAGGTGTTTATTACAATAAGTAATATAATTATTTTTATTTGACTAACTAAACTTCCCTATTAGTGTGTCAAATTCCTTACCTCCATATCTATCTTTAAGAGTTGTAAAATAGAGACTTGTGCAAGCTCTTCTGACAACTTTCATTGATTCACTATGTTGTAGTGGGTGAGAAGAAATAAATTTAATCTAGGTGCATCATCACCCTTTCCATTTTATGCATTCCTTCTTACCCTTTTCCTTAGAGAATCTGTGGAATAAGATTAGCTGTAGGTTTATGCAGTGTTGAGCTAGTCCAAAACTTTTGCATCTAGTTTAGAAAGGAATCAACCATCTCTAGAGGTTTGATAGTGTTAGCCCATTCTTACCTCTAGGATTAAATAGTCACTATGAAATGTTAGGTCAAGTCTTGTCTTGAAAAATTTCGAGGACCTCTCCAAGATAGATCCTAATAAGGTTTCTTTGTTCACTTTTTTAGTCTATAGGTTGTGTTTGTGACCTTTAGAAAGGTTTTAACATATAAAAAGGTTTTCAAATGCATTATTATTGTTAAAGTGTTAAAAAAACCTTGTTTCTCTTATTAATTCCACGTGTAGTGAGCTTTTAGAGGGAAGTTTGTTTAAGAAGTTGGAGTGTTAATAGGTTAAGTTGAGCCTTTTTTAGGTTTTAGCTATTTGTTATCTAGTGAAAAAACACCATGTTGAAGACAAGCAGCAAAAAAATTTCATTTATGCATGGCATGAATACTATCATTTTGTTGTTTAGATGCTTCACCATGTTGAGAGAAAATAGGAAGATAATGGCATGTTGTATGGAACTCGAGGAGACAGGTTGCAGGAGAAGTAGCGAGACATCAATTTTCATGTGTTAAAGACTCATAAGATTTCATTTCCATGTGGTATGTATACGATCAAGATTGTATTTCATTTTAAAAACCTTGTAAATGTTGTTCAAGGGCCATTAAAAGGGATTTTCAAAGTTTTTTTAGAATGGATAGCATTAGTATTCTTTTTGCCAATACCAAATACAAAGGTTTGGTTTGTAGGTGACAAGAAATTGTCCAACAGTTGGAAATTAGTTTTCCTACCTGCTTATGAAGTTTTTGTTGCTCATTAAAACCCTAGCCATAGACTTGTTAAATGAATTTTGTTACTGGCTAAATGATGAAAGTCTTTTCCTAAACCTTATTGATCATCTTAAGCATGGAAAAAACCTTAGACCAATCAGCTTTGAACATCAACCAAAACGTCACTATCTTGAAAGGGAAAAATATGATTTTGATAGGTTAGAAATCAAGAGGGCAACAAACAGTGATCAAGTTTCCAAGAGACAATCTAGGTGTATGGAATTAAACCAAGACATAAGCATGTATTTATTCACTCATAATTTAATTATTAATGAGAGGTCTGATAGGAGCATGTTCATGGTAAGAAGACAAATGGCAAACGACATACCTATGCATACCTAGCATCAAGAGGACAGTCCTTCAAATGGAAGTATGATTAAAGAAGGAAGTGAGGTCAAAAGATATTGTGTAGAGTTCTTTAGATCATGGGTGAGTAACAAAAGCTATTAGGGTCTTCATAGTCATCAAGGAATAGTCCCTAAGACAAAAGGCCTACAATAGTCATATGCTAGTTTCAAAAGGATAGATGATATTGAACAATAAATGACAGTCAAGACAAAGACTCCATTAAAGGACAGTCATGGTTATATAGAACAATATGTTGTAGGAAAGTACAAATAGGATGGTTTATGCCGTGCATAGAGTAAATGCAACAAGACTGCAAACAAGAACAAGGAATGGCATTGTTAAAGTGTTATAAAAATATTGTTTTCTTTTTCTCCACCAACTCCTCAAACAACTTTGTTGCACACGATGACATCAACTCCACCTCAAACACTTCCGATGTGCACAATGACATCTATCCCACCTGAAATACTTCCACTACGCACAATGATAGATAATGTTTTGTACCCTTAGCACCATTTTCATGGACTCTATTTGATGGAATGTCTACCCTGCCATGAATGCACTAAATGCAAACATTTTAGAGCCAATATCAGCTACAAATACGTAAAAATAGTGTTTCATAATGCGTTGAGTTTTCTAATGGTTCTGTACATCCCTAATTCTCCATGTTCCACTTATATTTCACTCCACAACTAGTGGGTGACAATGTTGTGACTTCTATAGACATAAAGTATTAGGTTTTATATTCAAGGTCCCCACTGAAAATTTTATCCTCTCTGTTTAGGGCGTTCTCTGAAACTCACCCACAAACAGTATGGTGATCATCAATAAAACTTCTTACTGACAAGGTAATATACACAAAAAATTAAGATATAAATATTGATGTAAGGGGTTTAGGTGAGGATTATATTTTATTATAAACTGTGTTTAAATAGAGTTTCATCGTCTGTTCCATCCTAATATTGAACATCCACAACTCCCAACTCAAGGCAAATACATTTGGAAGACGCTTGATAAATTGACTTATGTATGTAGAGAAATATTTTTTGTGGGTTGGTGGAATGTATTTCTCATGCGGTTTTTCATCAGTAATTCGTGGTGATTTCTAATAAAAATTGGTGAGGAAGGATGAGGAGGCAATAAAGAAGTTACGTGTCCAGGATTGAGACCACAAGATGTCTATTTTGTTTCGTTAGCTTTAACATGTTTTTGATTATATGCACCTAGTTTATTTAGGCTATTTTGCTGCCACTATTGCCTAAATTTATTCATGTTTGTATCAAAGATAATCCTATGTAATTATCCAATTTTATATTAATATATTTCGACCTCTACCCAATCTTCAAGGGCTCTAGTCTTCAACAATTTAGGAAATAATTCAAAATGTAGCTCCACCAGCATTAATTTTCATAACATTATAATCAGCTTTAGTTGATATGAATACTTAGTGCTAAAAGGTCCGTCTATTTCAATTGTAAAGAGAGCAATCATATGGTTGTACTTGGGATGTTGAGATGGTGGATATATTTGAAGGGGTTTTCATCAGATCTATCCATGAAGCCATTGGTTACTTTTGAATGTCTTTTAGAATTTTTCATTGTAGTCCTTTTCTTTTCATTCATGGGGATCTAAATGTTGATTTTGGGATCATTTCAATGTAGTTTTGTCTTTGGTGAGCATTCGAGCCTTCTAAATGATGTAGGATGCAAAATAGTTATACTTGATATTTTAATAATAAAGTGAGCCTTGTAACTAATTGCTCATGAAATTTTGGATGTGATGATTTTTAAGTCCTGCAACCATTCTATATTTGTATTTGAATGATCATTGTACAAATCTTGCTCTTTATTTTAAAAAGAAGCATCAAGGAAAATGTTTCTCAATTTCTAGTTGTTGCTATGAATGCTTTGAGTCTTTTGTGAATTGATATTACTCATAAAATCAAGGAGGGGTAAATTTTTTATTAAAACAAGAAAGAGTTACAAAGCAAGGGCGACATTAAATAGCCCTATCAAGCTCCACCAAATGATCCAACTGTTGAGACAAATCCGGGTGTAGTTGACCCCGATCCACCAAATTCCAATCATGAATATGATCAGAGGCCCATTTAGCCAAGCAATCAGCAACACCATTCCATTCTCTAGGAATATGAGTGAAAGTAATATACTCCAGAGAAGCACAGAGAGTGAGAATCTGTTCAACAATCAAAGCCAACTGCCAGCTCACATCATCTAAATGTCACCTATTCAGTAAGTTCACCACAACCTAGGAATCAGACTCACATATGATCCTTTGCCATCCCAATTGACTGCCCTGCTCCATAGCCAATAAAATGGCCTGAGCCTCCATTAAATTATTAGTATGAAGGCCCTTATAAACATAAAAGATAAACTGGACCTCACCAGAGCTATCCCGACCAACACCCCCAATTCCAGCATGACCTGGATTCCCACGAGAAGAGCCATTTGAGTTTATTTTAAGGACTCCTTGGGGAGGAGGGGACCATCTTCCCTCCCTATTCACCTTCGGGGTAGGATGTCTACATATGTTGCGCATGAGCTGCCTTTGCGGAGGAGGAAGATGAAGACAATTACAACAATCAACATCACGGGGGTCCGTCGACACAATCAGATCACACTTAGCTGCAATAGTTTCCCCTAAAGAATGCAAAAATTTCCACCATAGTTGAGGGGGCATCAACAACGCATCCTGAAAAATCCACCTATTCCTCTCCAACCACAGATTCCAAATAATAAAGGATGGGCCAAGAGCCCAAGCAACTTGAAGAAAGGAGGTAGAAATAGGGTCCCTACCCCATCGTTCCACAAACTCCGCCAACGAGGAAACATGCCAGCAGATAGTATTCCAAACCCTCCACCAGAAATGCCAAATCTACCTAGGATAGGAACATTGGAAGAAGAGATGGGAGACTCTCTTCACAACCCCGACACAGAACACACATAGAAGGGCGTTGAAAACCTTGCTTAAATAAATTATCCCAAGTAAGACACCGATTTTGAGCCACAAGCCACATGAAGAAATTGCACTTGGTCCAAGACAACTTGTGCCAAACTTGCTTCCACCAAGGGACCTCAATGTCCCCCAACAACTACCTACCCAAGTGCTTATAACCAGCAGACATGGAGTACTTTCTAGACAAATCCGAACTATCCCAAGCCAAGACATCAGGTCCCCTCAAAGAATTACAAGCATGGGAAGCCAAAAGTTAGGAAAGCCCACGCCTATCTCGCTCAGACCCTCCTGGGGGCCACTCAGAAGGATTCTTCCAACAAAAACTCACAACTGAACCACAATGCTGCACAACTTTATAATGCTCCACGGTATCCCAACCAATAGCAATAAAACCATCACAAAGGGACTGGAGGTGAGGAAAGGAAGAGAGAATAGGAGGGTGACCATCCCAAGAATCTGACCAAAAAAGAGCCTGAAATCCCGAATGACAAATCCAAAATAGCTCCTGCTTAATCAACTGCGCCCCCACTTTCAAAGTATGCCAAATCATAGACCCCCTCCCCTCCAGAGGATAGCGAGGAACCTCAAAAGAAGCCACACCCCGAAGATATTTATGGTTGAGAATACGAGCCCATAACTGGTGTTGATTGGTACACCATTGCCAATAAAGCTTGGCAGCAAGAGCATGCCCGTTCAAAATAGCAGACCGTAAACCAAGACCACCCTCCTGCTTTGGTCTACACACAGATTCCCACTTAACAAGGCTCCACTTTGAAGAAAGCAAATTACCACTCCAAAGAAATTGTTGTGAGAGAGCATCAAATTCCTTAAGGAAGTACATTGGTGCCGTTTGAACAAAGCACCTATAGATGGGAAGGGCTTGGATAATAGACTTGAGAAGAGTCACTCTAGCAGCTATAGACAGCCACTGATAAGTCCAATGAGTAACCTTCTGCCTCAACTTGTGAAGCAACAGCTGCCATGAAGACCTGGGTTGATGATCAAAGGAATACCCAAATAGACAAAGGGAAGAGACCTGATTTGAAACCACAAAATAGTAACAATCTGTCGCTGGATAGCCTGGGGAGTATTAAAGAAGAAGATAGAAGACTTCTGCTCATTGACTTTCTAGCTCGAAGCTGCAAGGTAGATATCTAGGGCTTGCCTGAAGGATTCAACCTCCCGAATACGAGCCAAACCCATAAGAGAGGTGTCATCCACAAACTGAAGATGAGAAAGCATTGGCAGGCCCAACCCCCATTGCCAACCATGAATCAAGCTTTGTGAAACCTGAGATTTAAGAAACCGACCCAGCCCTTCCGCCATTATAATAAACAAATAAGGAGAGAGCAGATCCCCTTGACGAAGGCCCCCAGTAGCCCCAAAAAGCTCTGAAGGTTCACCATTCACAATAATCGAAAAAGAGGAAGAAGTCACACAACTCAAAATCCAACTCACCCAATTTGAAGAGAAACCAAAGGCCAACAAAATCTTCTGAAGAAAACTCCATTTAACTCTATCATAAGCTTTGGCCATATCTAACTTGATAAACATAGACCTATCCTTAGAGGTTGCCATGGTCTGAATGACCTCAGAAGCAGTTACCACCCCATCCAGAATTTGACGACCTACCACAAAGCTGCCTTGCTCCTTAGAAATGACAACAGGAAAGCAAGATTTAAGCTTCTCAGTAATCAATTTCGTAATAATATTATACACCACATTACAAAGTGCAATAGGTCTAAAGAATTCGAGCCTATCAGCACCTTCCTTCTTAGGGATGAGAACTAGAAAAGTAGCATTCAGGGCACAAAGCATCTGCTTACTATGAAGGGACTCTCGAACCACCTCCAACAAATCCATCTTCACAATATCCCAAAACTTCTGGAAAAATTCAACTGGGAACCCATCAGGGCTAGGAGCTTTCCCCTTATTCATGCCAAACACAACCTCCTCCACTTCCGACAAAGTAATCGGGCGAAGAAGAGAGGCATTCAAATCATTAGAGATCAAAGAAGGAATGCAAAGAAGGACCATATTCTTCCCAGCCTCTACAGGAAGAGAATCCTCAGTAAAAAGATTAGAGTAGAACTGATGAGCCTTTCTAGACAGAGCCTAATGTGAGGAGATCGAAATACCTTTAGAATTAACAAGGGAAGAAATAAAACATTTATTCCGACAAGCTTGCACCGAATGATGGAAGAAAGCAGTATTCCTGTCACCCTCTTGAAGCCAATCAATCCTAGCCTTTTGTTTCCAGAAAATCTCCTCACGAAGCTCCCACTCCTCCACCAATTTCAGAGCCTGGGCCTCAGCAAGCCCAAGAGCCTCAGAGAAACCCAAATCACGAATCTGGCAAGTAATAACAGTAAGGCAATCCTGTGCTTCTCTTCCCTTGGCCCAAAAATTACCAAAACTTGACCTATTCCACCGCTTAAGATGATACTTAACATATTGCAACTTCTTAACAAGAGAATACATAGCTGTGCCATACGCAGGGGCACCCTCTCGCCACCATTGAGCAACAAGATCCCCCAAAGAAGAATCAGTAAGCCACATAAGCTAAAAATTGAAAGGTGAATTCTTTGGACTAGGAAAAGCAGAAGCAGAAAACTTAATTGGCCAATGATTAAAGCCACACCAATCGAGGATCTCAAAGCAAGTGACCAAACTACTGCCCACCTAGAAACAAGAGACAAGGAATCTATCAAGCCGCTCAAAGATCGCTTCAGGCCCACTCCTATTATTCCAAGTGAAGATTCTGTTAGAGGGTTTAACATCAACCAAAGCAAGAGAATCCACATTAGTTCGAAATAGATCTGAAGCAGGACCAAGCCTAGGAAACCCTCCTCTTTTCTCCACCAAACTCAACATAGAATTAAAATCCCCAGCCAAGATCCAAGGCAGAAGAGGTGCACAAGACCTGACATACTTGATATGAGCCCAAAGTTCGATTTTACCCCGGATTTCAATCAGAGCATAAACATTACTAACCAACATAGTCTCACCAGATTCTCGAACCGAAGCCACCACAAAAATAGTAGACTGGCTAGAAATCAACCAAAGAGGAACAACTTTAGGTGGATCCCAAAAAAGAGCCAGATCTCCAGAGTTTCCTCTAGACCCAATACACTGACACCTACCAGAAAACCAAATACGAGGAGCATGTTGAAGCATGAGGTCCACCTGAAGCTTAGTCTCCTGAACAAAAAAGATATCAGGAGAATGGACCGCAACCAACTCCTGAATAGCCTTTTGACAAGGGGTGCTATTCAGCCCCCTTGCATTCCATGAAAGAATGATCATGAGGAAGGTTGAGAGAAGTGGGCCTCAATGGTCTTGACAGACCCAGATTCCACCAACAAATCCCCAGTAGATTTAATCTTGTCCACATCCTTCTTACGACCAACTTTAGATGAATTTTCAAAATGCCCCTACCTTTTCCTGACGAGAGCACTTCCTTAGCTAAGTCTGCTAGAACAATATCATCCTGCACATTTGCCGAGCAAAAGAAGGCTCAAAAATCCCCTGCTCCAAAGCTAGGGACTTATGGTGAACAACAAGAGCCTGCTCCAGCTCAGTACCCAGCCCAATATCCATACTAGTGGCCCCAGAAGAAAGCTCAGCCGAAATCCCTTCCTCCAAAGCCTGATTATCCAGGGCCTCAAAACGATTGAAACCTTGATCACTCTGTCTATCCTTATAGGCTTGCTTCTGACCTCTCCCCTTAGCCCTTGGCTTAATAGGAAAAAAGCCATCCTTGTCAGGTCCACCCTCCACAGGCGCCTTGCCTTTATCGCCCTTCTCCACCAAAGGCCCAAAAGAGGGGGAAGAAGAAACCCCCGCCGCTTTGGGTGCCCTAGGACGTTGGCGCTGAAGGTGACCATACTCATGACAAAAGCGACAGCGAAAAGGAAGAGATTCATAATCTAACTATTAAATCCACGAGGCAGAGCCAATACAAATCTCTAAGGAATCTGGCAAAGGGTTATTTAAATCAATTTCAACACAAATGTGTGCATAAGAGAATACCTTTTTATCCAAAGTATTCTGTGCGATGGCAGCTGACATCCCCAGCAAAGCAGCAATTTGGTGCAGAATATCCTCCCTCCAAAACTTGAGCGGTAGCCATGGCAGATGGACCCAGATAGGAACTCGTGTAGGCAAATCCTCTGCCGCATTGAAACCTCCATGCCAGGGTTTCATGAACAAGCCAACATGATTGTAAAAATATGACCCTCCTTCAAATACCCAATTCCAATCCGACATGCAAGAAAAAATAATCAAGATATATCCGTTTGCCGCCACCAAAATATCGAAATCACCCTCTACTTGCTAGGACCGACGCATCCAGGATTCCAAAGCTGCCAAAGGAACACGAATTCCTAAGAACCTGCAAATCAGAACATGCTGGCTCCAATAAGAAAAGTCCTCTTGAACCGATTCTGGAGAGATAATGAGAACTGGATGATCCTGACTCCTCAGCAAACAGCCATTGACTTTCTTGAGCTTAGAGCTCTCCCCCACAAAAGAAGATTCCATCCCTTGAACATGCATGTCTGTAGGCAGACCTTGAGATGGCTTAGCGCTAACAAGCACCAAACTTTTTGAAATCCCTACCATTCCACTACGGCCAACACCTAACACAACAAATTCCCAACCCCACACCAGAACATACCCAACCCAACACATTGCACCCACCGCACTCCACACCCCAACACCTATCTGGTGTAGACAACCCCACCGCTTCTCCACTCCACACCACACTCCAACGCCCACGCTGCAAACACCTCGTGAAACCCCAATCGTAGTACAAAGGGAGAAAACCTGACGGGGGCCGTGGCATGTTACAGGCCGTGAGCACCCCCTCCAAGCACCAGCGACAACGACAACCTCATTTCCAGGTAATTGTTATTACTCATATGTTGGATAGAACTTCTAATATAATTTCTCTCACTATGAACTCTCTATATTGCAGCCTCAAATTTATTTGATTCATTGTCAATAACCTCATAAAGTGCAAATGTTCCAACATTGATGGCACTAAATTCACCAATATGATCCAAAAGCTAGTTTATTTTATCTTTCCATAATCTACCCATGTCATACTTCTCTTTCCTTCCACATCCTTTTTTTGTGATTTCAAGAAAGATGATTTTGTTAGAAAACATAACTAAACATCTTCTCTTTGAAATGAAAAAAGAGATAATTTGATGGTAGGTTTAAAAAATGATATCGCGAGGTGTCTTGATCTTTTAAGTGTAGATTACTAGGTAAGTTGAATAAGGAAGGTAGTTGGTACTATATCGCATGAATGATAGATTGTGATAGGTTCCAAGAATGCAAATAGAGCCCAAAAAAATGTTTGGAATCTTTTTATTTTAAACAAAATAGCATAATAGTACCATTTGGAGAAATCAAAGGTGATCACTTGTAGGTAGTTGATGATGCAGTAATTTTCAAGCCATAAATTTAGCTTTAGTAGCATTTGATTTCCAAATAGCATTGCTAAGCCTATAGCAATTGTTGGAAGGAAAAGAACATCTCCATTTGGAATTCAATTTCTTGTCAATTCTAAATGAGGGAAGAAGATTTTTGTTTAAGTTATCATAGGGAAATGTAGAATGCTACAACCAATGTGCCATCGCCAATTTTTAAAGAAAGTGTACCACATATTTGTGGGGAGTTTAATTTGTAGTTGCGGGGATACAAGAGCTTGCATTGTGTAAATTGTTTCTAGTCGATTCTTAGAAAGGTTGAAGTGCATTTAAAGATGATGATCATCATTCCAGATCATTGTAGAAAGATCACAAAAATCAACATTTATTTTGCACACCTTTTAAAAAAGAAAATTTCCCTCTATATTGTTGAAGGCAAGTGGTTTTGTCATCCAATTGAATCACTCTATTCCACCACATTGAATTAGGGAAACTCAAACCATTGTTAAAAAACGATCTTCCAACATGAGGGTTCAAACAACCTACCAAGCCTTCTAGATTGTATTTGTTTTGTTAGATTCCTAGATTTGAAGTCAGATGGTAATCCCAACCACGACGAAGCAGAAGACATAGGAGTGTGGAGATAAAGAAAAACTTGAAAAACTACACCAAAAATCAAATAGCCCTTGAAGATTAGGTAGAGCCTAAAATATATTACAATAAAATAGGAGAATTCTATATCATTATCTATAAAACAAGCATGAACTTTTTTTGAAAATATTGGAAGCAAAATAGCTTAAATAAGCTAGAAACGTATAATTGAAAATATGCTCAATTTAATGAAATAAAATAAAGAGCTCTTGAAATAAGCAACCTCAATCTTGCACATATATTTTTTGGTTTTCTCTTCATTCTTCCTTAGAAGCTTCTTAGTAGTAATCACCACCAATTGCTGAAGAAATAACTGCATAAGTGGTACCCTCCACCAACCCATGACAAATGTTTTTCGTCATACATAAAGTCAAATTATTAGGCATCTTCCGAATGTGTTTTCCCTGACTTGAGGGTTGTAGGTGTTCAATATCAGGATGTGATAGATGATGAAACTCTATAGAAGCATATTTCACATCCAAATATAGTCCACAATTACTCCCCACATTGATATTTATTACTTGCAGGTGTATTTTTCCTCATCACCACCAACATTGATTTCAGACAAAACATTTAACACCACCACCTTTGAGCTAATAAGCATTTCCTTCTATCCTTGTTCCTACGACAGCTAAAGTTCTAGAGCATTCTTTTCTAATCTCACAACCGTCATCCTAAAATACCAAATTGTATCCTTTGCTACACATTTGTCCTACACTGAGAAGATTATGTTAGAGACCCTTAACATAAAGACCATCATTTGTTTTATGCTTGCCATCAAAACTAATTCAACATTTTCCACAAATCTTAGTAGATGTATCGTCACCAAACTTAACAAGACCACCATAATACTTTTGAAGTTTAACAAAATTACTCTTATCACTCGTCATATGATTTGAGCATTCATTGTCAATTATCTAGTACTTTCTCTCGTCTCTTGCATGAAAAGCGGTCAACATAGTTCCTTCAATATTGTGTCCTATTTTCGGAGCTCTTTCCTTCACACATATTTTAGGATTAGTAGAACTAGTTCCAGCATTTAAAGCCATGAACATTCATCATTGTCATCATCAGGATAGTTTGATTCCTCATCATTAGATACACCGTTGTATTTTTCTTTATAATAACTCTTTTTGACAGATTTACTTTTATGATCTTTTTGTTTGTCATTTGTAATTTTGATTGGACATTTAGTAGCATAATGACCTATCTTTCCACAATTGAAACACTTAAAGGTTAACTTACCTCTATATTTTCCAGTGCCCTTTTTCAATTTCCTTACAAAATTTATGAATGTAATTAGGACAAACGTTTGAACTTTATGCCCTCTAATCTTCCAACCAAAGCTAAGAGTAAAGTAGTCTTTCCAAGTCCAAGCGGGTCTACTAACAAGGTTATTCTACACTAGACAGATCCAATTTGGTTACATATGTAAACAAATTCAACTATCCTATTTTTTATTCATTCTATTGGTCAATTGAAAAGTATTAGTTACTTATCACCTAGGTGGCTTTAAGATTGCAATAACACCCATAACGATTGTCAGTTTAGTCTTCTTTGTCAGGGACAATTGAACCATACCCAAAATGCCCTATAATTCATTCATTGGGCAATCTAAATTATTCTATATTTTTAGGCCAGTTCAATAGTAATTTCTTTCTAAAATATAGAATTTGAAAATATATAAGAGCAATACCTTGTCTAGAGATGTGTTGAATGAGAACTTTCTAAATATAATCTTATCTCTATGAAGTTCCTAGTTGATTTCCAAATTCTAATGAGTGATTTTCTACCAAGCAAGCAGTTTGCCTCTATTGCCAAATCTTCAAACTAAGCTTCTAGGTAGCACAACCCCAACTTTGTAAATCACCAAAATACACTTCTTAACATTTTTACTTGCATGTACTTCTCTATTGGCGTATCCACTGCACCCCTTTTGGTGCGAGTGCTAGCTTTTTTTCATTGTATGCATTTGATGTTTTAGCCATATAATATTAAACATTGATGTTGTTGCCTATATAAAGTGAGGTCAGATTGAAAAGATTAAACCATAAATGGTAGGCCTATTGATGAAGTAGAAACCATTCAAGATCGGGAGGACAATCTCATGGGATATTTTTAATATTTTGGGATCTTTCATTATAGGAATACGTTTGTGATGAAGTTGAGTGAAATTAAGAATTGTTTGATTCAATTTGGAATGTCATAGTAATTGAAGACATGCGTACTCTATTGAAAAACTTATCTTGATTCCTTGCAAGGCATTACATTATACTAAATTGGATCTTAGAAGAAAATGTAATTGTAAAGTGCACAATCAACAAATATCACAATAGTTTTCATAAAAATTGAAGACATGGATATCCTACTAAAACACCTATTTTGATTCCTCACAAGGCATTATATTATACTACAAGATCTCCAGACCAAATGTGATTGTGTAGTGCACAATCAACAATACTAGAATAGCTTTCATAGTAATTGAAGATATGAATACCCTATTAAAACACCTATCTTGATTCCTTGCAAGGTATTACATTATACTACAAGATCTTTGGACCAAATGTGATTGTGAAGTGCACAATCAATGAATATTACAATAGTTTGAAATTTGAATAAAAAATTGTAAAAAACAAAAACAAAATGAAGATTGACACTACACTCCCATAAATTAATGCCATTAAGCCGAAATAAATGTGGGAAATGATCACAAAGTGGTTAGGAAGTGATGATCTCTGGCATTAATGAAGAAAAGAGAACAAAGAAGACTATGGGAAGTAGCAAAAGAGAATCCATTAACACAATTTAAAGCTGAAGTAGGAGGCAAAATCAAAGTAGAAGTTGAAGCATAAGTTAGAGCTGTAGTTAGAGATATACATCAAAATTTTTAACAAACTATAAGCAATGACCTAAAATAAATGGAGGAAGAGTGG
The DNA here is from genome assembly GCA_007258455.2 of Sequoia sempervirens. Classification (NCBI taxonomy): domain Eukaryota; kingdom Viridiplantae; phylum Streptophyta; class Pinopsida; order Cupressales; family Cupressaceae; genus Sequoia; species Sequoia sempervirens. Next base: position 33,903 of record VDFB02112384.1, on the reverse strand, counting down.
GTTGAGGTTACTAGACATCTTCCCCTTCTTGAAGAAGGGTATGTTCATCTCATAGACCAAGTTTAGTTGGAGGAGTTGACAGAGCCTTCTCTATACAAGGAAAGTCTTTATCTTGAGATGGAGTCGGAGGACTTATTCATAGGTGAAGAAAGGGAAGCATATGGAAGCAATCTTAATGGTATTGAAGAGTTGTTGATTGAAGAAGAAACTAATCTAAAAATTGTTAAAAATTTAGATATTATATTACTAATAATTACAAATAAAATATAAAATAAGTGAAATGAGAATCACAAGATGCACGTGTTTAAAACATTATGCAATATATACATGGAAAAATTCATTTAGGTAAAAAATCCATAAAGCATGAGTCGATTATAGAAACTTACAAGATTGTCTATAGAATTATAGATAGACATTGAGGATATCACTTCTCCTCGCTTCCACATGGACAACAATTGAATCAAATTTGAAGGTGTCAAAAATGGATGCAAGTCCATGTGGAAGTGATATCCTCAAGGTCTATCTATAATTTTAAGGTGTAAATGCAGGTGTGTGTGCTAGAAAGAGGAAAGACAGAAATATAATGAAACAGAGAATGCTACAGCATAAAACATATTATACTCATTAATTTGATTGATGCCAAAATGGCTACATTAGCTTGTTTAAATAGATACAATGTAACTGTCTTCAATGAAAATGAAAAGAATTGCAATTCAAGCATACAAATCAAAATTGAAATGACTAAAACAACATACTAATTTGGTTTGGCATATTCTAAAAGAAACTGCAGAGACTGCAGGAGAAATCACTTTCCAAAACCCCCCTTAATTTTGACCAACTCTGCAACCAAGTCTTTAGACTCAGTGAATTTGTTTACTTGCACAATAGATTGAAATCAACTCTGAGATCTGAGAATCTCTATCCAACTTTCTCCAACTCTTTCCAATTGCTATGGAAATCTTTCAATCATTGACTTTCAAATCTCCAAAACTTCAATCTAGAAGTCCTCTAGCTATCTATAGCTTTCCACTTTGGCTGACATCTTGAACGTCTTTTGATTGCTATCGTCTTTTCCATATGAACATTTGTATTTGAACAATTTTTTTAACATACCTGTAAACTTTTTACAATCTAATCCATAATTCCAACCATAATTTATTTTCATGCAACTTGTCAAAGATTCACTTTTACACTTACTTTGCAAACACATTTTTTTTGAACGATTTCTCAAACCACAAAATTTGCACGGATGTAGATCCCAACGTATATCTTTTATATGACCTTTCCTTTTGCAATCTGAATATTGATGCATTTCTTGAACAAATTTTCTTGATCCTATAAAATTTCCTTTACTTCTAATATATCCAAGACATTCATATTTTGGCCTCACTAATGGTTGAATGGGCTCTCTCATTCCTTGCCCATGTTTTCCCAAACCTTCACCTCTATAACCCATTCTTTTCATAATTTTAAAACCAACATTTTTTTCATGACAATTATCAAGATTTGTAGACACATTATCATCTTCATTATTAAACTCTTTCTAAGCAGCTCCATCACAAAAATCATCTGATTTATCAACTAAACAATACAAATCTTCAGTACCAGATAGTGCATCACATATTGATGGTTTTAACTTTAAACATTCATTCTCTTCTTTTAATTTTGTTATTTCCATCTTCTATAAACAATTTTCTTCTTCTAACAATTTCAACTTTTCCTCAAGATTTTTATTATTTTTTCATCTCATCAAACAACTTTAATTTTTCTTCTAGCTTTTCATTCTTTCTTTTAACATTACCCAATTCCTTTTCAAGATTCCCAATTTCACACAAATACCCATATCTTTCTTTTCCAAATTTCTTTAAATCTGCCACCAATTGTGAATTACATTTTTTAATTTCTATCACTTTTTCCTCCAAAACATTTTTCTCCTTTTTTTACTCTTTTGCCTATCTTTCTCATTGAAATAAATTTGATTGAACTCACCTAATTCTATAACAGTGATTTCTTCTTTTCTTTGACAGCGCCTCCACTCTTCTTTACACAATTTCCTTACTACAAACTTTCTCTAAAACTCTGTGGTGGCCTTCACACTCTTTCCTCTTGGTAGCTTAATAAACTCTCTGCAATTACCTTGACTTCCATACTTTTATTGGAGGAGGCAGCAATAATAGCCACAATCTATTTTTGCTTCAATTTTTAACAAAACATTGACAGTTTTTACCTATTGTGTGAGCCTAATTCAAAATAGCCACGTCTAACTTTTACTGCCGACTGCTTTAAATCTGCCCTATGACTTCCACATACTCCCAACAATCTCTTCTTTCATAACTTTGTCTTGCAGTGACTTTTATCTTGAGTAAGATCTTATATGCTCCTCCAAACCTGCGATCTCCTGAAGCATATTTGTTATTTTTAAGCACATACAATCTTTGTGTATTACAATTTACCTTTTTTCTACGAATTCCTTTGGCTCCACTCGATCTGCAACACCACAATCTGCCTTATCCGATCTGCAAACTTCATGTTTGATGGACACTTCTCTTTAAACAACTTTCTCTTCAATTATAGCAGCTTCTTATTTCCTCATGCGACTTTATCTACAACTCGAGCTACAGCTGTGATGCAGAGCATCTAGCAAAATCCACTGACCATCAAGGGCACTTCTGACCCTAAACACAACTTGAGAAGATCAGTTGGCAAATTACCAAAAACTCACTTATGATTTCAACAAAATCCATCAAATTTACTTGCCATTCACAAGGCTATCAAACATCAAAATCACCCAATCAGTATTCCAAGCTCTACCAAATCCTAACATACCCTTGAACATCATGTTTTGACTGAATCAAAAGAAAAACCATATTTGCAGACTCTGAATCAACCCACTTGATCAACTTGCATACCCAAGATACCTTGATTCCACCATGCTAGAAAGCATCAAAACAACAAAATCAACAAATCTTCCTTTCTAAACTTTTCCAAACCCTGAGACATCTCAAACAACATCATTAAGGCAGATTCAAAACACAAACATCCACTCATTTCACTGTTTCCACAGATTCACTCTTCTTAGTAGTCAACACACCATCTAGCTAGTAGGTTTACAAACCCTTAAATCAGGTATATCTTGCAATCCACTGAAGACCTCCACAAACTATTGACTGTTTCAAGAACCCATTATTGCCAAATTAAAGATATCAAAAGCTTTGATACAGTTGTTTTGAAAAGCTTACCAAAATAATTGACTGTCCGCTAGAAAAGAGCTTTAATTGGGCCAAAAATACAAAGCAAGTGCTCTTAAATCACCTTCAAAACCATGCTAAACCCTAAACAGTCTTAATTTAGGTCACAAAAATCGAGATTCAACAACTTTTAGGGGCTGAAAGGCCCAATAAAGAACTGAACCACAAAATCCTTGATTGGCAGCTTAAAAATGATCAAAAGTGTGAGGGTTTATTGAAAAAGAACATTGCAAAGCTCAAATCCACTTGCCACTGCTCCAAACATGTTAAATTATGTCTGCCCAAGTTTCATCCATCATCACCAAGCCCTTACACATGCTGTTTATCCATTGCCATATTTGTAACCATCATTTTTCAAGGGAAAAATACATAACTTTTGATGAATGCAACACCAAAACCTTGCACCATAGCTTCCCTTGCACCTGCACACATTCACAAACTAAAAAGAAACCTAAAACATTTCATTCTACTGATCTAACTAACCTCCATTTGTGGAATGGTGGCTAGAAACTTAAAGGACTCTCAAACCCCTGTTTAAGGGTGACAAACTGGCTTTAAGAAAGAAGTCTGCAAACAGATTTTAGATACAAGTAGATCTTCTCAAAACCACCTTGCCTGAAGAGTTTACACTTAAATGAATTCAAAACACCAGAAATCAAGGCTTAATGATGTTGTACGGACTCAAAAGGATTAAAAAAATCACAAAGGGAAACGTTGTTTTTAGAAAATAGGGTACTCTTATGTTAAAATTGGTTACAAGATCCCAATACTGCCTCTTTCTCGCCTTCTCCATGATTTATAATGATTTTTTTCAGTCAGTTAAACTAACTACCTTTACAACTTCATCAACTAACCCTTCCATTTTCCCACTTGACTCTTCATATTCTTCCTTTTTTTTTGCATTTTACAAGTTTGATAACTTTTGCAATTTTTGCAAGTTTTGCTTTTTCCATTATTTTGACCACCTAGAGACCTATAGAAGACTCAGATACATTGGAAATGACCTTTACAAGACCCTTTTACATTGTTTTACATTTGAAAATTCAAATTTTACAATTTTTCCATTTGAAGGCATTAAGTGAACAAGGTGTTCCTGCACCATACAACCAACCTACAAAAACTTTCCAAGTCCCTTTGGAAACATGTTGCATCAACCTTGTTTGTTCTTTCACTTGCATATCAACTTCAAATTTGTTTTGGACTGCTTCTTCCTTCTTTACTCTTGAATCTTTCTCGTCTTTGTTTTACTTTTGACTTTTCTTGTCTTCACTTGTCTTTTCTTTTCCTTTGCCATCTCTTTCTCTGCCCATTAGGTTCTCTAATCACTCTTCTCATTCAAAAGGACATAGGACTGTCCTTTCACATGTCTCAACTTTACACTAACCTTTTCTCTCTCAAAGGACACAAGATTGTCCTTTCACATTGCCTTTCCAAGCAATCTTTCCTCTTTCTCAACAATTCATCATTGACCTTCTCTGACCAATCATCTTTTCATCTACTTCCATTAGTGGAGTACTCTCAAACTGACTTTGAACTCTTCAAATGGTTGCAAATTCAAGTGCTTCTTTAGACAGGTGTCCATCTCTCTCACTGCTTCACCACACAACTTCAACAAACCATCCATTTTACCAAACAATATATCCTGGAAGATGCCTCACTCTCTCCATGCACCTTCTACCCAGCTTAATATCCATTGGAGGATGGTGACCATAGACCTTAGCTTGTCTGCCAACATACAACTCAAAACTCTTCCTCTCTGCATCTTAAATGGATCAAGCACGTGCAACCAAACTAAACAACAACTCAACAAACACCAGATTAGCTAGCTCTGATACCAATTGATGCAGACCATCTACCAAAATCCACTGACCATCAAAGGTACTTTGACCCTAAACACAACTTGAGAAGATCAGTTAGCAAATCACCAAAAACTCACTTATCATTTCAACAAAATCCATCAAATTTACTTGCCATTCACAAGGCCATCAAACACCAAAATCACCCAAATCAGTATTCCAAGCTCTATCAAATATTAACACACCCTTGAACATCATTTTTTAACTGGATCAAAAGAAAAACCATATTTGCAAACTCTGAATCAACCCACTTGATCAACTTGCATACCCAAGATACCTTGATTCCACCATGCTAGAAAGCATCAAAACAACAAAATCTACAAATCTTCCTTTCTAAACTTTTCCAAACCCTGAGACATCTCAAACAACATCATTAAGGAAGATTCAAAACACAAATATCCACTCATTTCACTATTTCCACAGATTCACTCTTTTTAGTAGTCAACACACCATCTTGCTAGTATGTTTACAAACCCTTAAATCTGGTATATCTTGCGATCCACATAAGACCTCCACAAAGTATTGACTGTTTCAAGAACCCAATATTTCCAAATTAAACATATCAAAAGCTTTGATATAGTTGTTTTGAAAAGTTTACTAAAATAATTGACTGTTCGCTGGGAAAGAGCCTTAATTAGGCCAAAAATACAAAGCAAGTGCACTTAAATCACCTTCAAAACCATACTAAACCCCAAATAATCTTAATTCAGGTCACAAAACTCGAGATTCAACAAATTTTAAGGGCCGAAAGGCCCAATAAAGCACTGGACCACAAAACCCTTGATTGTAGGCTTAACAATGATCAAAAGTGTGAGGGTTTATTGAAAAAGAACATTGCAAACCCCAAATCAACTTGCCGCTCCAAACATGTTAAATTATGTCTGCCCAAGTTTCATCCATCATCACCAAGCCCTTACACGCTATTTATCCATTGCCATGTTTGTAACCATCATTTTTGAAGGGAAAAATACAGTATTTATGATGAATGCAGCACCAAAACCTTGCACCATAGCTTCCCTTGCACCTGCACACATTCACAAACTATAAAGCAACCTAAAACATTCCATTCCACCAATCTCACTAACCTCCATCGGTGGAATGGTGGCTAGAAACTTAAAAGACTCTCAAACCCCTGTTTAAGGGTTACAAACTGGCTTTACGAAAGAAGTCTGCAAACAGACTAAGAAAGAAGTCTGCAAACAGGCTTTAGATACAAGTAGATCTTCTCAAAACCACCTTGCTTGAAGAGTTTACATTTAAATGAATTCAAAACACTAGAAATCAAGGCTTAATAATGCTGTATTGACTCAAAGGATTGAAAAGTCATGAAAGGAAATGTTGTTTTCAGAAAATAGGGTACTCTTATTTCAAAATTGGTTACAAGATCCCAAGACTGCCTCTTCCTTGCCTTCTTCATGCTTTATAATGATCTTTTCAGTCAGTTAAACTAACTTCCTTTACAACTTCATCGACCAACCCTTCCATTTTCCCATTTGACTCTTCATATTCTTGCTTTTTTTTGCATTTTACAAGTTTGACAACTTTTGCAATTTTTGCAAGTTTTGCTTTTTCCATAATTTTGACCACCTAGAGACCTATAGAAGACTCAAATACATTGGAAATGACCTTTACAGGACCCTTTTACATTGTTCTAAGTTGTCGGTTCGGGTTCGGGTTTGGGGGTTCGGTTCGCCGGTTTGGCAAAATTTTTTTGGGGGTGGGTTCGGTTTGTTAGTACAAATTACAAAAACATGTATATATATATATATATGCAGCCTAGAAGCATGAATTAGGATTATAATATCACATAACGTCATCTAAACAACAAAACCACCATAAACTTGAATGTCATTTAAAACATGCATGATAAATATTCATTGTTCAAACTTCAAGTTCAATATTACAACACTCTTAAAGTTTTAATCATCAAATGGATTCTCTAAATCATCCATATCAATGTCAACATTGACATTAGATGAAGTAGGAAGACTAGATGAATCACAAGTAGTGCCAATGGCACCATCACTAGGACTAGTATTGTGCCCATGCTCTTGTTGGATATCCGACTCCTCATATGCAATATGGTGGGAACTGCAAGCATCCAAGTTAGTATCCTCTGGCACTATATCCCACAACTTTGTCTCCCCTTCCTTGTAGTCAAACTTAAAAAATGATCTAAAGATCCCTTGAGACAAGTGGTGGTTGGTGACGAACATATGAATGTCCTTAGCCTCAGTATACAATTGTTTGATCCATGCAATTTTATTCCCAAACTTTTGCAGTATAAGATTGAGTGAATGGACCGCACAAGGTGTCCAAAAGATATGTGAATATCTTTCCTCAACCAACAACCCTGCAACTCTACAATTCTTTGTGTTGTCCGTTACAACTTGAACAACATTGCGGGCTCCCACTTGCTCAATGGTTGCAATGAGAATATTAGCAATAAATTTTCCATCTTTTACTTGCCCCTCACAATCCACAGCTTTCAAAAACATTTCCCCTTTAGGGGACACCGAAATGACATTGATCAAAGGCCGATTTTTTGAGTCCTTCCAACCATCTGAAATAATGGACATACTTGTCTCAACCCATGAATCTCTTATAGGCTTCAATGCATCTTCAACCAACTCAACCTCCTTTTCCAATAAAGTGCTACACACCTTTTCATAACCCAGGCCCTTGTACCCTTTTGGAGCTTCATTAACTGCTCTCAATATCCCTTTCCAATATGGAGAACGAACAACATTAAAAGATAATCCATTGGCATATATGCATCTTGCTACACATTGGTCGGCAAGGGCTCTCCTCTCATTTTGAAATGCAACTTCCAAAGGCCCCTTTGCTCTCTTGTTCGCAAAAGGTTGTGCACTTTGAGCTTGAAGATTCAGAGTGACCATAAATGGGTGGTCTTCTACCACAATATTGGGAGTGGGATTAGATGGGGGCTGCATTCCCTTTGATGTTTTTTTTTAACAAAGGGTGATTTCCTTTTTGTGTTTCCTGTTGATCTGCTGCTTCTTGTTCCATAATGCATTTTGCAACTGTCTCAGGTGGAATAGGGGCATCTTTTTTTCCAGGGCAAGGCGAGATGCCTTTTCCACTTATGTCACACAAATGTGCTTTCACCCTATATGGTATGAACTAGAATATGTAACTTCACACCCATTGCATTTCCAAACATAACCACCACCACCTGGAATCTGTCTTATCATTTCAACATACTTCCATAGAGGAGAATTTGCACTTGTTTTGAAGTTTGGGTTTGGTTTAGCTACGGAGCCGGAGGTAGAACCCATTGACATTGTGATTCCTATGGCAATTTGTTTTGCAAACAACACATTCAAAATTTGAATGAAAACAAAATATAATAATTTTTTAAAACCTAGCTCTTTTGAATCTTGCACAATGCATACATTCATAGAAGAATAGAAAAAAAAAAGAAATTTTTTTTGTTTGTAAAACAAAAAAAAGAATGAAAAAACTCAAAAAAAATGAGAAAAACTTACCTCTTTGCAAAAGTATTCTTCAACAATTTTTGTGGCAGCCAATGAACAGTTGCAAATATGTAGGAATGGCAACACAATCGTTTGTAGAAGTTTCAACGATCAATATTCAACTCCTTTTGTCAATCCAACAAGCAAAAATAAGAACTCAGCCTGGGTTCTGCTCAGGTTCGCCTGGGTTCTTCATCGGCGAACTAGGCCTCAAAACAACGGACTTTGGTTGAACCCACAGAGGGACCAGACCAGGACCTGAACCAGATGCGAACCCGCACAAGGACCCAGCCCAAAACCTAGCGAACCAGCTACTTAGACATTGTTTTACATTTGAAAATTCAAATTTTACAATTTTGTCTTTTGAAGGCATTCAGTGAACAAGGTGCTCCTACACCAAACTGATAGCTTCTATAATGCTCCAATTTCTTCAGCTTTCAACTTTAACTTTGATCGCCAAATTATATTTTTGATCTTCACCACTGAAACAACTTGGGCTCTGATACCAATTTTATAAAAAGAGGAAAGAGAAAAATATGCTGAAACAGAGAATGCTACAGCATAAAACACATTATATTCATTGATTTGATTGATGCCAAAATGGCTACATCAACTTGTTTAAATAGAGACAATGTAACCATCTACAATGACAATGAAAGGAAACTGTGATTCAAGCATATAGATCAAAATGAAAATGACAAACAATATACTAATTTGGTTTGGCATATTCTAAAAGAAACTGCATAGACCATGGGAGAAATTACTTTCCAACAGTGTGGAGTGAATGAGAAATGTTGGGCATTTCTGCGAGATGGACGATAAACAAAGACTTTGCTAATAAGGATAATAAATCCTCCACCATTAGCAAAAGATGGAAGATGTCTGCTCCGCCATCTATATTGCATCTCTGCATGCCTTTCAAGCGTATTTGCAAGCCCAAAAAACACAAACCATCTGCGGAAAAAGGTGGTGAGCGCTAGTGCCAAGGAGAAGGAGAAAGAGAAGTAGAAGTAGAGGCGCATAGAGGCAAACTAGAGGCACTCTTTGGGTTGGAACAGGAATTTGCGCGGTCTGTTCCCCTCATTCTTTTGCTCCCCAATGTTCTTCATTCGCTCAAGCGGGGGTAGGTTCTTTCGTGTTACTCTACTTCCAGTTGCGATAGTGACGATGCGAAACACGTCTTGGAATTGGAAAGCAGTGAGAGAGAGCAGGCGAGGGGTAGGGGAGCATGGGGTCCCTAGGATTGGAAGCTTCAAGCGGAACTGCTGAGAGCCGAGTGTAATCTGTTGTGAATGGGAAAGGTGGCGGCCTTTAGGAGATGGGAGTAGGGTTGTGCTGACATGCACCATGCTCTTAACATGGCTCATTCACTTCATTATGTTGTGCTAACTATTGTTACAGTTACGATACTCTTTCACCTCTGCTGGGTCAGGATGATCTCTCCTATGACTCTCTTTCTAAAGGTTATGATGTCTTAGACATGCCATTTAGTAGGGATAATAGCTGCGTCCCCTATACTAGAAGATGATCAAAGGAGCCAAAGTTATGATAAAGAGCGAAACGAGTACCGGTTAGGGAGTGTAACAAACTAAAACTAAGCAACTAATAAAAGTGCAACATTTAATTTTGATATAAATTTGCATAAACTGAAATGCATAAATTACTTGTTTACAGAGCAGCAATATGTTTTTTTGAAAAAAAGAAAGAGCATGATCTTTAAGCTGATTTAAATTGAAATGTACGAAAGATAACTAAAAGGAAAACTTTAAGAGTAAGTAACCATTACAAAGATATAGAGGAATTGAGATTACTGCTTTCCTTGCATCTATTCCATCTGGAAGTTTAACCATCTCTTACTACTGAAATTGTGGAGGGAAAATATCATCGCGACGCTTTTCTGCCCATCCACAGACTTACTAGTCCCCTGTGCCATTTCCTAGTGGAAAGGCCGGATGCTTTATAGAGAAGTAATGGGAAGATATTCTAATGTCATACGAGACTGGTGCTTGACCTTACACAATCCCTAGTCGGTCATACACTATAGGCAACTCCTAACTAATATGACTTCTGACTGGGGTGCATATCTGGGCAAAAAAATGATTGACAGTAATAGGTAGTAGCATCACCTTGGCCAAGGTTTAAAATAATTGCAACATGACAAAGTCATGTAGTCAAGTTTATCACCCTACTCAGCAAGAATCAAAAAATGAAATATTAACCATCATGTTTGTCTCTTATTCTATTGCATACTGACTCATGAGGGGATCTTTCAGCTGACATGATTGGACTAGGTTGCTCATATTGGTTAATAAAAATAGGAAGGCTACCTAAGAGGATATCTACCTTCTATTGATTAACACATTTTTGGTTTAATAATTTCCCGTTAGTGCTGGAAATGAACAACAGTAATTTCTTTTATTTATTGGCTGTTACAGCCCTAATGAACATTCTTTACTGTTCCTTTTCACCTAGGAAAATGTGTCTTTCATTCTTGACTCAAACCCTCAAAAAACAGTGGTTTAGTGTTTGTTGATTTGTACTCATTTAAGATTTCATTTCACAATCGATTTTATCCAATTAAAGTTCACAACTATTCAAGAACTGAGGCATTTTCTTTCTGATTAAAGAGTACCTTTCAAGAATGTACTATACTAGTCCAACTGCTTTGAAGAAGCTTTTTAAGAATTATTCAAGAGATATAATGCAATCTTTCCTGCTCACTAGCTGGTTTAAATACACCATTATCTATCTTTCTCAAACAATAAAGAATTTTTCAAGGTAAATAAGTTGCTCTTGCAAATTTCCAGAAGAATGAGGACAGAGAAAGATGGATAGCATGACCTTTTCCAGCCGGAGGAGTATCTCTGTTCTCTCGTATTCACTGCTGTGTAAGCTTTCTATTCTCTGCCGTCTTGGACTTCCTTTCCTAGCTGTCTTCCCTTATATCGCTGCTGGTGTATGCGTCTAAACTTTACAGAGTCGTCTATCTTCTTTCTCCCATACTCTAACGTACAAGCTCTACATTTTCCACAGTGCCGTCTATCTTCCACACGGCCGTCTATCTTCTACACTGCTGTCTACCTTCTTTTTCCTATACTCAGACGTGCGATAATCTGCTAACTTCTCTATTCTTCCTCTATTCTCCTAGACTCTACCATCTATCTTCTACATTTTCTTCCGTGTATATTCTCCCTCTCCCCTCCCGTGGGAATGAGAATTCTCTCCAAAATTCCCCTGGACTTGAAAATTTTAATTCCTCCATACATAATTAAATCCCTAACTGATTTCATTCTTGCATCGATTTAAATCCACCATCTCCAAGTCCATCTTGGGTGGCATCATGGAAATTATCCTTTCATTCTATTTTCCTTTCGTAAAGTTTCCAACATCCCCAAATACAAATGCGATAATTTTTTCTGATTTATAAACTTTATTCAAATGAATACCCTCCAGTGACGTGAGATTTAAAATAAAGTAGTATATTCAGGAGTATGCACCCGTGTATGCATTAACACCATTTTCACTAGGTGTTTTTAAAAAAAGTTCATAAATATAAATTACCATTTTCACTAGGTGTTTTTAAAAAAAGTTCATAAATATAAATTACTCACCCTTATATAAATGCATAAAGACTATTCTTTTAAATAGTAATAATAAAAACTATTGACGAATATCTTTTAAATAGGAAAATTATTAATAATTACTTCCATTTCTTTTATATAAATTGTGTTTTTGAAATTATCGATATATATCAAGTTTAATTCTTTTATATTTGATCAGTTAAATAAAAATTAAATATTTTTGAGAGCCATTTAAATGTTCCCCAAAAGACAATCCAAAACTCAAGGTCGTTTGGAAATTCAAAAGAAATAACAAGGTGATGCTACACCTCCAACAACATAGATTAGGTGATCCTAACACCTAGGGTTGACCTTGTGGTTTATCTGACAACTTTGTTCTTGTAGTTCCAATTCTACTCAAATGACAGTCTTATAGGTTAGGTTTCAAATGGCACTAGACTTCTCTTCCATTATCCCTCGTACCTGATGATACTTTCCCTCCCTTCTCGTAGGCCATAACTTCCTGCAATCACTAGGTCAAAAACAAATAGTTAGTCTGAAATCTCCCCACATTTTTGCATCTGCGTCTATGTAAATATGGAAACATCTGTCAAATGAACTTCATTTAACCAGTTATATATACATTATATATCTCCATTCAACAAGCTAAGTAACGACATATATATACACATGCGTGAAAACGACATTGAAATAACTAGGGCACAACATCAGAATAGCTAGGGCACAAGTGGGATGTAACAGGGAGAGAAATGAATGATACCCATATGGATTCTGCAAAGTGTTATGTAAATGGCGTGGGGTTTAACAACTTCTTTTGTCTTCAAAGAAGTTTCTCACGCTGCTTTTCCTTTGACTGTTTATTTAGCAGCAGGTGTCAGGTAAGCCTCATTTTCATGTGACGAGGAGTGTAGTTACATTTTTCCTTGCGTTTGTTAATAAACATATTTTTCTTCTCTAGCAGCAATGCAGGACTACTTCAGTGTTGAACATTACCCTTTTGAAGCATTTGATTCTTTTTTCCTACAAATATTGAGGTTTTGGAAGTTAAAATATGAATAGTGAGTAGTTGCGTCTAATTAAGGCAAACATTTCTATCGAGGATAACATAAGGATTCAAGTAGAGTTAAGTTATTTTCCTATCATCAAATGTTGTCTGGGCTAATTGCTTTATAGTTTTGTAATTATGTAACAAAGTGTCTGGTAGCATTTTCTACAAACAAACTCCTAATTATAGTTTGGTCAAACAAGAAGCAATTCTGATAAAGCTATTTATTTTTTAGCTTAGTTACCAAATTTGGTCAAATCTTGCTCAAATCAGATTTGTAACAAATTTCTTGAATCGGTCTGATTAACAAATAAAATGTTACCTAAAAAATTTAACCAGAAAACAATGTAATGAGTAAAAAAGTAAAACGATCTAGATTCTAAAACTGAAACATGTCCATGCTTAAAAGAAAAAATTGCTCATGAATTGTTTTGTATCTGTGTATGTATAAATAAAAGTACATATAAATATCAAATATATTTTTAGTTTTTATATTTATCTGGACCAAATTGTGCCATTTAGGAAATCCTGATATTTTAAACCTTTTTTATTTTTTCTTGTTTTTTTCGACTGGAATGTGGTAACTTTTCCAAATGATACATATTAGGGTTGCCATTTTAAGAAATTCACGAGTCTTAACTTTTATGATTAAGAATTGTATAATTTATGCCAACATACAGATCCACCAACGTCTAGCAATTCTCAGACCATAGAGGAGGACGACATAAGCTCTTGCCTTGAGTATATTGGCTTAGTCACTGTTGCTTGTTCCAAATACAAATGAATGACAATTACAGTGTGATTTGTTTAATGGCAAAAGTTTTTTGGAGTCTGGACAGATGCTTTTGGAAAAAAATGAATTAAGAGGTTGTCCATTTTTCGTCAAAAAACTCAATGAGATCGGCAACTCTAGGTAGAAGTGAAATCTTCACATGTTAGAAGCTTTAGTGACTACCATTTGTTTTCTGTATATCAAGCTAATCAGTCTGTCTGTGCAACTTTCTTTTGGAAGAAAACAATCTGATTTTGGCGTTGCTTTTAGGTAAGTTCAAAGAGAGTCTTCTTCCGGAGACAGAGATGTAGAACGTGTTAAGCTAAAGCTGGAGATTGTACATTTTCTGCTCATCTATATAGCACTTGTATAGAGATACATAAACATGTATATATATGTATATTGTTTGAAGTTTTAGATTAGCTTCTGGAATTTGAAGTAAGGAAATTCTTTTCAGCCGGACAGACCTTGTAGTTACAGTTTTGTTTAGTGTGTGTTTCAATTTTTACCTATGTGGACATGTTTCTATGTGTCGTTAGTTTTTGATGAATTTGTTAAAAATGGTGTTTAATTTGGATGGCCAAATAGGGTGACATAAGTTTTCAAGGCATTGACCAGACGACTTATTTTATGATTTATTATTGAGTTTTTCAATATTACCATTTGTAAGTGTGCATCTGATTATATTAAACATATCTGACATATGTATGAAAGGGCATAGGTTCTGATAATGGGTCAGCAATCTTACGAATTCGTGGCAAAAACGTTTCTGAGAATGAGCAGGCGAAGGTTATTAATTTTCTCTGTAAGCTTCTTTTTGCACTTTATATGTTACAAGTTTTAACCATGTGGGAACATCCAATTGGAATTCTTATTGAAATTATCTGCTACACAATTATTCAGATTGTAGCATTTCACAGCCTTCAGATTGAAGCACAACCACCTTTTGAATTAAAGAAGGTAAAGTCCCTTTCATTCTTTTTAATAAATTAATAGTTATTGTCTGCTGCACCATGTTCTGCTCATATTGGTCTTTTCACTCGCTTGATCTTGGAAATAGGTTCTATTAAAAGGTTTGCACTGCGTGAATCATATGTTTGTATTTTTTTTTTAATTATGCGTTGAAGCCCCTAACAAATGGACTTGCCTCCATTTTATGTTGTCATTTCTTTTCTGCATTGTACAACTGCAAACATGCTAACCCTATACTAAACGTAAACATGGTTTTGCATCATCACAAGAAACAGGGATTGCCCAATACATACAAGCAATTTAAATTTTGTATCTTTAACTTAAACAAACGTGCAATATTTCCCACATGCACCGATTTATAATTTCATGATCTTGTAGGCAATGACACACTAGGTTGCATACTCTCTAATGGAATTCCGTATTTTTTGGTCTCCCCCTCCATATGCAATCTAGTTGCCTCAGTCTTCTTAGCTGGAGTTAGAGTCTTACAATCTTTTATCACTTGCCACCTATCCACAAAAGATGACAATAGACTCTATTATAGGTCTTATAGTATTTGTTACACAAATAACATAGCCACATAGTTACATATATAAGGTTGGCAAATGATATGTTGTGTAATGGAATTACATTATTGTAGGCGAAGAATAATGTCAATATAATACAAATCCACAAGATAGCAAAATGAATGCATATATAAGAGCATTGAGATCATATCTAAATGATTAGTGGGATTAGAAAAAAATAGTGATTATTAGAATGAGCCACTTTTAGGGGGCAACCTCCGAAAGTCTTATAACAAGGACATAATTACCAATATGGTAACCAACATGTAACCACTAACTCTTATGATCTATTCACTTGGTTAATCATGGGGACAATCTTTTAGATCAGCTAGTAATTCAATAAAATTATAGAATGCGTAATGGAAAACATATATGCATACCAAAGACATATTCAAGATGTGGAGGCTTTTGGAAGATATGCCACTTCTATTTGGATATAATAGAGGAAATGTATAGAGGGTTTATATGCAAATCTATGGATTCCTATCTACCTATACAATATGTACGAAGCAGGTGTAATTAGCGATGATTGATAATATTTTGTTAGTTTATGGAGTTGACTATTTTTCTAGTTAACTTGTTGGCTTTGGGTTTGTTGTTCATGTTTTGCTTAGTGGTTGTCAACGACTTTGTTCTAGTTGACAACTATTCACCCCTTTGTATTGAAACACGTCCTCCACTAATCAATTAGGAGAGAAATGCATGCAAAATACAATCTAGCAATTTGAAAAGAAAATATACATAGAAAAACAAATACCACAATGACAGTGTTTATTTTGGCAAAACTTTTTTAGGAGAAAATCCAACCTCCAAATCTTAAACCAATATTTCCATAGGCTCAATCCTTCACATGAGAACAATCAACACAAGTTTGGAGAAATTTTGGCAGCATAACCCTTTGCAAAAATTGCATCATATTACATCTTTATTTTAGGCACCAATATATAGAAGGTACAACATAGGAAATCACAAATGGTAAACCACAAACCATAGGAGGATAATAACCCCCCAAATGTCACACAAATCCCCATGAGGAATTCCAATGCCCAACTCCCATGATGGATTAGCGTGTTAATATTAGATCTTTTGACGTTGTCATAATCCGTAATAAGCAACTCAGCAACTTGGGTGCTTCATTTTTGCTCCATAATTGCCATTCAAAGATGTGTTACAACATATCATAATGTTGTTCGAAATTCCACTGTAATTGTATAGAATTTGTCATAAGTAACTCTATGTACAATGTCATAATATGCTCTTACACATTTTGATGATATTAGATACTCTTACAACTTCTTACATTATAAAATATTGACATGTGGGGAAGAATGCCACCTCAAAGTGGGACACTCTCTTTCCCATATGAGAAAAAAGTAATAAATAAATGCAACTAATTATTAAAATACGACATTGAGATGCAAGGTTGAGATACCTTTTTCAACTGATCTTGCCATAGTCTTCTTTGATCTACTTGGTATGTAAGCAAACTCTATTTGAATAAAGTGTAGTGTGTAATATTTTGTTACCTTTTTTGTATGCACTTCTTGTTTTTTTATCATTTTGATGCTTTAGCCAGATAAAGATTACCTTTTTTTTGGTATGGACTCCTTGTTTTTATCATTTTGATGCTTTAGCCGGATAAAGATTAAACCATAAATGGTAGGCCTATTGATGTAGCAGTAGAAACAATTCAAGAGCGGGAGGACAATCTCATGGGATATTTTAAATATATTTGGGATCTTTCATTATAAGAACATGTTTGTCATTTCTTTTCTACATTGTACAACTGCATACTAAACCTAGCCATTTTTTTGCATCATCAGAAGAAATAGTAATTGTCCAATATGTATAAGCAATTTTAATTTTGTATCTTAAACAAATATGTGCAATCTCCCACATGCACCAATTTATAATTAGTTCTTTCTTGATACTTTTTATGGAGATGCCCATGTTCGGTGTCCAACCTTGATTTTTGTGCAAACTCGTGTTTTTTTTTTAGCAAAGATTTTTGCTCCTTATAAGTTATTTTCCACTCTTTGATGTCTAGTATATTTTTCTCTAGCTGCCAATTTATGTAGGGCATTGCTTTCTTGTGTAAATTTCTAGCCAATTTTGTGCTCTTTATCTACTTCCCTATTTTCATGTCCTTAACAATAGTACTAGACTATTTTGTTTTTTCTCATAGTGATTATGTAGTATTTTTTACAAATTTTAATAACAAATTTTAAATTCTACTTTGATGGTGATGGATTTTAACCAGAATATCTGTAGATTCTTGAATAGACTTTTCTAAACCATTTTGTTAATTTATTTCAAGATATCAATGAAGTTTCTAATTTTGGCTATCTGATTTTTTCTTGTTTTTCCTAATTTTTCCTTTCGTTTATAATGCTCTGATATTGTTGGGGTTGAGGAATCGATCTGCGTCAATGTGAAGAAGTTTCTAATTTTGGCTATGTGATTTTTTCTTGTTTTTCCTAATTTTTCCTTTCGTTTATAATGCTCTGATATTGTTGGGGTTGAGGAATCGATCTGCGTCAATGGTCATTTCACAGCGTTGAGGTCCTCCGCATCACGTTTGTTTGTTATTTTTGTGTTTCGATGACCTTTTCTTAAGTTTAAGCCGTTCTTTATTATTTATATATTCTTCATGCCTTTCGTATCTGTGGTCTTTATTTCCCTACTGACATCAGCCTTGATTCTATCTTTATCAGGTACTACAAATATGGAATGTTGTATAACCTGGCCGAGATAATGGTGCAACATAAAATGTGCACAAATCGGTAGGCACTTTAAACTATTTAATGATTTGTATGAAAGTTTTTTAGTTTCACTACATATTTTAGGAAAGTGTTGGAACCATGTTTAGCTATTCCTTTCCTTTTATCTGGTTTTCAGTTAAGTAATAGGAGATCTTTAAAGTAAAGAGCATAGTAGCCACCATCAGTAATTGTTTTGGAATTCACATTCTATGCAATGAAAATAATGATCCGATATACAAAGGAGTGCTTTGTGCATTTTCTAGAGTAAATAAATAATATCTTGAAGATAATTGTCTAATCAAGATAATCAGAAAGGTCGAATTCCATTCACAAAATATAATCAACAATACCCTATTGGGGAGGGTGACTAATTTAAGGCCTGAGAAATCGATTGAGGCCTCACTAGTTTAGCGAGTGGGTAATAATTCTGTATGAATATTTTATTTCAATAGAGAATAGAACTGGAGTGGATCATATTTCTAGTGCTTAATAGCCACTTACACTATATAAGCTGCGCTTAATCTTATGGGATATTTTTATATTGGTATGATTTTAATCTTGAGAATTAAAAATTTTCATTATAAGTAAACAGATAATTACATAATCAAATAATTAAATTATACAATCAAATTTACATCATCATCTCTTACATAAATCCCTACACGTGAACTATCTAAAGTTATCATTTCATCTAACATAATACTATATAATTGATTTAAATCCTTTTCCCAATCAATTGAAAAAAAGTCCAGGTGAGTAATGAGGGGCACATGACACTACAATTAAAACAATACGAGAATGAAAAAGAATGCACATAGTTGTTCCTTAATGTTTTCTTGAAACTTGGTTGAAATTATTTAGTTTTTCTTTCTTTTGCTTATGCCACAAATGGTGCACTTGGAACTTAGTTCACAGTGTGAAAGAACCAAAAATATGGACCTTTTTAAAATTAGAAGACAAATTTTGGGGAAATTTTCGGTTCTTCTTTTGTGTGTCGTTGTGTATGCATACAAAATATGTAAATGAATGTTACCTAAGTATATCTTCAAATAGCCTAGTAGTAATTTACAACCACTAGAGTTGGGACTGAAAATTGACTAGTCAATGGAGAAACCATGCTTAACTTGATCATAAGGACCATGGAAATCAATAGACCAACAATTTGAATAATTATGGAAAACAAAGATTAGTGTATGAGTGAATTAAGATATACTTATGAGATGAAGTGGTCCAATGTAAAACTGCTCAAAATTTTGAATTCCCCACAATCAAAATGTCAAGGTTTCTAAAAGGAAAACAACCATCATGATAACATTGATCAATTCTAAAAAAAACCATAATAGCATTGTCCAAGAGGAAACCTTGTCTAAGAGGCAACAAGAAGTTTGAAATCTATTAGGAGGTTTCTATTTTACAAAGATACCCAACTTCTCAAAAAATTACACTTATTAGTGAATCACAAAAAAAATGTAATTACATACAAATCTAAGAACTCCCAATAAAATTGATTGAAAGTGAAATGACAACTTGGAAATACAAAATGATTTAACCTAAAAATTGAATTCTAGTCAAACTAATATAGATGATTGATAATGACATGTATGTATCCAAAGAGATTTTGACTCTTTAAATCTATTGTTATCAAATGAGTAAAAAAGAGGGATCAAACATAAAAAAATAGAGTATTTTCATCTAAAAGAGGTATATATATTTTTGTCACATGTATGACTGAAAAGGACCTATATGTAATTTTAGTAAAAGATTGGGCTCAAAATCAACAAGTGGTGGTGTAATAAGTGACCCTAACCTTATTTGACTATTATTTGAAAATTATGTGAGTGTTTATCATTAGTTTTGAGGGGTAATTTGATTATGTTATTTATGGAATTCTACATAACTCTCTAAGAGTAACTTTCAACTTTGCTTTGTGAGCAAAAACCTTGCAAAAATAAGTGGTTAAGAGGTACTCCAAAACTTGAGCAAGACCGAACTCTAGAGGACTCCAAAAGATGAGCAAGACCCCCTATTAGGGACTTAGATTCCCCTTGGCGGCTATGTCCTTCTAGAGTGGTTGAAACAAGCTTTTTTGGGTAGGTACATATCACTCTGCACTTCCCAGATCCACCAGTGAACTCTTGTTTCAGTCTGTCAGTTTTTGGGATTTTGCAATTTAGATATTAGAGCACATATTCTAATTAGGGTAATCATATAAAATCAATTCCAATCCATTCCATCCCTCAGTTAGATGTAGATACAGGTCGGATTGGCTTACGTTCATGGTTGAAAGTCAATCTATTCACCTTGTTGATCTACATCTTAATGAAACCCTAGGTAAAGGCCATTGAATCCTAGGTTCTTTGCACTTAGGACCTAGGATCACATTTTTCTATGTTTCATTTTGGTGAACCTAACATGTTAACATCATAAATTTTTTGAAATTGGAAGTCCTTCTAACCTAAAATCTAGGTTTTACATTGCCTTTTTTGCATTTTTCATTTAGGGTTTCATTTTCGCATAAGAAAAGAATAAAAGTTCAAAATTTTTGCATCACATATTGCATCATTGCATTAGAGTTTGTTTTAATCATTTAAATCATATCTACATTCAAATTGCATTCATTAGGTCTTACATCTCTCATTACATGTTTTTGGGCATCTTTCATTTAAGCCAAAAAAATGAAAATTACATTGTTTTGTTTCAAATTTGCATCAAATCGTCATTTTTAGAATTTTGCATCTTCAAATTATTCAAAGATTGCATATTAGTTATGGAAATTATATTCAAATTTGTCCTTTATTGTTGCATATTTACATTTGAATCACATTGTGTTAAATTTTAAAATAGTGCATTATTTGATTTTAAAATTGTATCAAAAGCATCATTTTAAGGTTGTGGCATCTTAGCATCAGTCAATTATTGCACTTTAGATCTAAAAGTTGCATTCCAAAATTGTACAAAAAATTCAAAGTTGTTGCATACTTGCATTTTGCATCACCTTGTTCTAATTGAGTAAAATCTAGAAAAATAACCATTGTTTGCCCTGTTTGCAAGTTGAGACAACAACATTAAGCAACATAAAAATTTAATTTTCAGTTTTTTGAACCCCTATTAGGCACTTAGACACCCTTGGGTGTCTCTGTCCTTTTATAGGTGTCTCAAAGGACCTCTGCACATATTTTTATCTCTGTATTTTCACTTTGTTCTTACTTGTAGATGTCTTATTTAAAATTTTAAAATAGTGTTATTGCATGTTAAAGAAAGGTGCCATTTTGCTTGATTAGTTGCAAATTTGGAAAAAAATGATACATTTCAATGTTGGAAATCATAAAATTTTGTAGGACAATATTCTATATTTGTTTGAAGCATCTCATAATTTAGGTAGTTTAGTTTTCATTTTTGCACAAATTCATAACTCTAGGTTGTTACAATACATTACAAATGCATAAGGCAAGTAGAGACATGTTACTTTTTAAAGAAGTGGTTTTGATATGGTAACACATGGCTTGCGTAAGTAAAATCTCTTTACTTATGAGTACAATTTAGGGAAACAAAATGAGGTCTTTAATGAACATGTTAGTCATTCTACCAATAACTTCCCTAATTATGAGAATACCTTGGTGCAAGAGAATGAAATCATTGACACATTTCTTAATATCACTTTGCCTAGTCTTCATTCATCTCCCAACATATCTCCCACTTGTTAGAATGTTTTAGTGCAAGAGGATCCAATCATTGACAATAATGGTTGTTCTTCTCCCGATACCTCTCCTACTTGTGATGAAGGTAACTTGATGTTAGAAGATCCAATCATTGGGCATCATGGTAATCTTGTTTGTCCCTCTCCCCCTACTCCCACTTGGGAAGATATTGTGGCACAGGATGATAAAGTGAACTTACATCCCCCCTCAATAGAAGGTCATAAAAAATAAGTTAAATCCTTTGAGTTTATGAACACACAATTGGCCATTAGATTTCCCTTGATTATTGGACCTCCTAAAACTCGATTTGGACCTCCTAGGAGTCCTCTAATTATTGGACCTCCTAAAATTCTTTTTGGAACTCCTACAAATCCCCTCTAATTATTGGATCTCCTAAGTCACCTCTCATTATATGACCTCCTAAACCTTGTCACTTTATCCTAAGCTTTGGAAAACAACATATTAGTAATCATGTGTCACAACAACCAAGTTATCACATAGTTTGTCACACATATAACATTAGAAATAATAAATAACCAAGACAAACAAGAAACACTTCATCATTGATACCCTTTTCACAACTTGTTTTACCTAGTGCCACTTGTTTACCTCAACATAGTGGAAAGGAGTATGGCCTTGTAAAATAACTTCACGACACTTTTGCTAAGATCTCCCTTTGGGATTTGATTCAAACATCACTTATTTATCATAGCATGCTTTAAAATGCCTTGCTAAAAGTTGCTATTGCCCCTAGTGCTCTACCAAATGATGTGGTAGCTTTGATTGAGAATATGAATTCAACTAGTATGGAGATCGTCTTTCATAAAAATGAGTTACCTCCTTTGGAAATACAAAATTGAAATGATCCTTTCATGATATTGGCTACTATTAATGAGATTAGGATTTTACTTGGACCCTTGTTGACAATGGTTTTGGGCTCAATGTTTGTAGTGTGAACCTTTTGGATAGAGTTGGAGTAGATAAGACTAAAATTCATCCATCTCAATTTTCTATCCATAGTTTTGATAATGTAGAAAAACAATCACTTGGTGTGATTACATTACCTATCAAAGTTGGATTTGTTACTCTACCAACTCCTATCCATGTCATGCCCCATGATCTTTCATATAATCTTCTCTTGGGTAGAGCATTGATTCATGAAATGAATGTAGTGCCTTAAACGTGTCATTGTCTACTGAAATACACTTACAACAATAAGGTTTACACGATAAAGGTTGATCCTAAATCTAAAAATTGTTTACAAACTGAAATGGGAATGAAAAATCTACTAAGAACATTGAAACCAACTATAAAAGTGGAGCCTTTACAAGCTGAGGACAAAGATAAGTGCCTTACAACCATGACAATGTTGTTGGAGGATGATTGGGGATCATAATATTTTACACCTAAATTCGACAAGGAATATAAGATTATATAACCAAAGTCAAGAAAAGATAAAGAAGTGGCAATGATATCAACTAAATTGTCAAAAACAACTAATTCCATGACCTTTAGCAAAGAGGGAATTATAAATTGTACATCCACCTATGATAAGAGTTATCATGAAAAACCACCTTCTTCGAAAGAAATGGAAGTAATTTATGGAAGAGGTTATGAACTATTGAAACAATTTGGCTATAGTGGAAAAGGATATGGTGTAAAAGAATAAGGTATTTGTGTCCCCATAAAGCCTAGCACACAAGAAACAACAAGAGGTCTTGTTTATTTTCCTTTGAAATAAATGAAAGCATTGAAGAAAACCTTCACTTAATGTCAATTTCATCACACAAAACAATCCTAGGACAAATATAAATAATGGTCATGATATTGCTTCATCTTCAAACACATGTTTTAGTGATGATCGGGGTTCATTAGATTTTACACCCTCCTTTAAGGGAGTGCAAAATCTCACAATCTAAAGAGTCTTGTGTGTGTATGAGAGGTTGTTATGAGAAAGAAAGTTTTTTTTCAGAAGAGAAAGAAATGTCCACTACTATGGATCAAGAGAATATCTTGTTAAGGCTTCTCAAAGCTCGCTTGATTACTCTTTTGTCAAAGAACATGAAAGAAATTCTACAACAAAAGCTCATTTTTTACATATCATCAAGTGCATGGTCATTCTACCAATGAATGTCAGGCCTTGAGTAATAAAATACATCTTAAGGATTGTGGTGCTCTTCCTTGTGTTGAGGCACCTAATTCCTCTAATCAATAATGATGTTCATCCTATAATGTTTCTCATCACTATGTGGCATTTGTAGCTTTATGTATTTTGCTCAATGTCATTCGTGGTGGTACAATCTTAAGGGTAACCATATTTTTCATGATAGCAACGTGATAGTCCTTGGTGTGGTTGTCCTTGTCTCTACACTTGGGGGTGCAAGGATAACTCATTTTGGGGAGGTGTGCATTCTTTCAAGGATCCCCTCATCCACTCTTGCTGCTTAAAATACCAACATAGCAAGTACGTTGAAATTTTAAGGGGGGTATATAGGCCCTCACTCATTGTTTGCATTGGAATGGTTCCTTCGTAGTTATGATAGCATACATCTCCTAGGATGTGTGACCTTTCCAACTAAAGTGGCATGGCTTTCTTGATCCATGTGACGTGTCTCTTTTCTGGTGATATTAGGTTTGATGTTACATAAGAGTGTGATCTTTCTTGGCATGTGACTTTCTTCTTGGTGGTAATGCTATGGCTAGTGTTCCCTAAGGTGTGATTTTCTATTCTTGATTAGTTCTCCCTTCGTGGTGATGTCATGTGTGATTTTTCCTAAGGGTTTGACCTTGCATGTATTGAGCAAAGCCCATTCAATTTTTTGTGTTTTGGCCTTATCCTATCATTGTTGATGTACCCCCTGAGGTGAGTTGTATTCGTCTAATGTGACGTTAAACTTTGGAATTTTTGCTTCACTTAGTTTACATGTATTGAACTTAGTGGTACATTGACATAGCATTTTGATCATTTTGTGGCACCTTATCAAAGGTATTAGAGAGTATAACTTTGGTATGGTTGTTATGGGTACACACTTAATATACCTAGTGTGTTTATCATTTTTCCACCCTTTTTCGGGTACACATTTAGTTGACCTAGTGTGTTTCTCATCCTTGTCTTAGGGGTTGACCTAGTGTAAAATAATCCTCACTAGCTTGTGTGCCTTCTAGTTTATGATTCACCTAGCAAATATTGAACTTTGCTATGGTGGAATTCTATAATCACCTCAAATGGTTTTGAAGAATCCAATTAAGGAAAAAAATAAAAACATAGAAACTACTCTCTTGGTTGAAAATAAAGAGTTAACCCATCTTATAAATTTACAAATGATTTCAATTAAACCACTAAAATTGTTGAATCATGGCCAAGCATTAAAAGCCTAACTTGAAATAGAGACTAAAAAACTTTCATTTTATTGTTCAAACTTAAACATCATGAAATCATATATAGTTCAAATAAATAGAGCATCATATAGAGCATCGCCAACTAAAAAACTTAGGAAAAATCAAATAACGAGACAGTAAAAATAATTCATAATAACAGCTAATCATTTTCTATGAATTGTTAATCAAACATATCTCAAGGAACATGAAAAAATATGAGAAAATCCAAAACTATTTTTTAGATTATAAGTACATGTATTGTTCTATGCTTTTATTCACTATTTTTGTTCATTAATGCTTAGAAACACTTGACCACCTTTTAGTTACCACGACATGATTATAACTAGAGTTGAAATAAGTTAATAAGAGACAATGTCAATTCTCTCCCACTTTAGCTCTGAGGGGACTAAGATAATAAAGTGTTGAGTCTACATATTATGGAAAGTATTCCAACGAAACACAATAACATTTTACAAATAAAGAGAGTTATTTTTCGTTGGAGGGTATTTATGATAATAATGAGAGAAACTACCATGAAAAATATTGAGGCTACAAAGTCTTCCAATAAAAATAGAAGTTGAAAACAACTAGGTTTTTTTTCTCTTGATTTTTTTTACATTGGTGGTTGTTGTGAACATAGCTACAACTGACCCTCCCATCAAATAAAGACAACATTCTATAATTTCTTAAATTCATTATAGATGTGTTCTTTTTCCACTGGTCATCGTTGTCCATTATGCTCTTCCCCTATTGTCTGTTGTTGTTCAGTATGCTTTTCCCCTATTAGCTATTGTTGTTCAGTATTCCCTCCCCCTGTTGTCTGTTGCTATTCAATATTCTTTTCCACACTTATCTATTGTTCAACATGTTCTTTTGTCATTAGCGGTTGTTGTCCAATATGTTCTTCCACTACTAATGTCTTCTAAAACAACTGTTCATCACTTCTATCTCATGATTTGTATGAAGATCAAAATATCATTGTGAACCTGAGATTACCAAATGTTGAGCCATCATTTTCCATGTGTTCATTATTGTAATGCAAATTGGAAAGAACCAATATTGACAACCAAACTTAGATATCAAAATAATGTAATCTGATTAATTAGTTCAAAATCTGTGAACTCTAATTTAAGCTTAAATCCAAAATTTGATTTTTAACTAGATTGGTTAAACCAAAATCTTATAACACAACAATGTAGATAAAAAAAATTTTATGACTGAAATCAAATTGAAATATTATGTGTTTTTTTCCTAGAAAACTAGTTTTGACATAGAAATGAATGCTTTATAGTATTGGAAATGGAATCATCATGCAAAATGAACTAAAAAAAGAGAATATTCAAATGCCATGTTCTTTACCAAATTCTAGCTCTTATTCAGAGCTTCAGAACCAGAATATTCTTTTTTCTTAGATGTTCATTTTGCATGCTAATTTCATTTTCAGTACTATGATAAACGTTCAATTCTATCTGTCAAACTAATTTTTTAAGAAAAACACTTAATAATTTAGTTTGATTTCAGTCATAAAATTTCCTATCTATATTGTTGTGTTATGAGATTTTGGTTTTAATTATTCTGCTTAAAGATCAAAATTTGGATTTGGGTTTTAGATTAGAGTTAATAAATTTTGAACTAAATAATTATATTATATTATTTTGATATCTCTATTTGGTACTCAATGTTGGTTCTTTTCAATTTGCATTACAGTAATGAATGCATGAAAAATGATATATATCTCAACATTTTTTAATTTCTGGTTTATAATGACATTTTGATGTTCATACAGATTGTGAGATGGAATGAGAGAAAAAATTAGTTGAGTGAGACTAGTAGTGAAAGAGGAGCAAGCTGGATATCAACCGCTAGCGACGAAAGAGCATGTAAAACAATAGATAAGAGTGGAAAATAATATTGAATAGCAACAAACAATAGGGGAAGGGCATACTAAACAACAAACAATAGGGGAAGAGCATACTGAACAACAACAAATAATAGGAGAAAACATGTTGGACAACAACAACCAGTGGAAGAAGAACACAATTATAGAGAATTTAAGAAATTACAAAATGTTGCCTCCATGTACATGAGAGGGTCAGTTGCAGCTATGTTCACAATAACGACGAGTGTCAAACAATTTGCGAGGAAAAAACTTAGTTGCCTTTAACTTCTATTTTTATTGTCAGACTTTGTAGCCTCCGTTTTTTCCATGGTAGTTGCTTTCATTACTATCATAAAGACCCTCCAATGAAAGATAACTCTTTTTATCTGCAAGATGTTATTGTGCTTCATTGGAGTACTTTTCATAATATGTAGTTTTAACTTTCTTAGTCCCCTCATAGCTAAAGTGGGATAGAATTAACATTTCCTTTTGTTAACTTATTTCAACTTTGGTTATAATTATGCCACGGTAACTGAAAGGTCGTCAAGTGTGTCTAAGTATGAATGAACAAAAAAGTGAATAAAGGAATAGAACAATGCACTGTACTTATAATCTAAAAAATTGTTTTGGATTTTTAAACAATATTTTCCATTAGTTTAAATAAAATTACACAATTATATTTAGTAATTTCCATCACTTTATATAAAATGCACTATTACTTGCATTATTTCAAATAAAATTTCATTAATTTCTATTAGTTTAAATAAAATACATTATTATTTTTAAGTAAAAAGAGAAATAGAGGATACCGTCAAACTTTAAAAAAAATATTTAAATTAAAAAAAAATAATAAATACACTACTATTCCCATTACTTCAAATAAAATTTCACAATTATTTCAAGTAATTTCTATTACTTTAAATAAGATACACTATTACTTTTAAGTAAAAAGAGAGATAGGGGATGCCTTCAAACTTAAAAATAAATATTTAAATTAAATAATCATAAATGGTTTAGCTAGCTCCAACAAGTTTAATAAAAAGAAACATAGGGGAAATGTGCCAATTGTTGTCCATGATTCAATTGATGTTTACTCCATGCTTACCTGACCCCCCAATAATCGTTTATAGTTTAGTCATTACATTGTTTTAATTATGCCAATAAAAAATTACAAATTACACAAATATATGTTCACTACTTAATGTGTAGTTGACCAAAAAAGTTAAACAACTATTGGTACATAACTATTTCCAATGAAAACACCTTGAATTTTTTTAAGTTTTTACTGGTTGTCCAATGAATGGGTAGTGGCGAAGTGGTAAAGAAGTAGGGTATGGAGGTTTGAAAACACCCTTTTTGACCACCTTTCGCTTTAGATGCGTTTTAACTACCCACAAGCTGATTTTTTTCATTTTAAGCTAATAACTCGCTTATGAACAAGCCCCCCCAAAAAATCGAAGAAATCAGGCCTATTTTCCATTCTCTACGGATGCACAAAATTAGCCTTGGCGACTATTGGTATGTTTCTTGTATATACTTTGGTCAACTCCAATAGTTTGATATGATTTTTAAATTAAAAAAAGCATAAATAGTTTGGTTAAATTAAAGAAGAAAACATAAACGGTTGGGCTAGTTCCAACGAATTAAATAATACAAAGCAGCATATTTGCTTGGTTAGCTCGAATAGTTCGACATATATTTAAAAAATTAAAAAAGAATGAGATATCAAACCGTTCAGATGCTTTAAATCATCTTGCATGCCCTCAGCCTAAAGATGAGACATTGATTTATAAATTTAGTTGGACATACTTAAGAGGGAACACCTTAGACGTAAATATTACGAAAGAGCCATGATAAATTAAATGGAATTCGTACTTGCCAACACAATTGAATGATGTGAAATGTAAGGGGATGCGTGTTTGAGGAAGCTGTGTATTTATTTTTGGCCGTAAGTATTGTGCGTTATTTTTGGTTATCTGAGTAAAAAAGGCATTTTGATGGGAAAAATGTAAAAAAAACGGTCCAAAAACATCTGCGTAAATTGAATGGTCAGTATCATCGCAATTGCCTTGCATCGATTATCTGCAAATCACTGTCGTTGATGGACAAGTGATGCTCCGCAAACTTGAAATAATGATATGCCTTTGACATAATGATAAAAAATCCGCGAACTTGAAATAACGATATGCCTTCGACGCAATGATAAAAAATGGGCAAATTGTTAGCTAGTGTGTGCTAGAATTCTCAATTGTTAGGTAGTCCGAAAGCCTTCAAATGCTTGAAGTCATGAAAAAGTTTGATATTTCTACTGATTAACACTACCTCTGCGTTGAAAAATTTGGTTATTCAAACCAAGACTGACATGATACATTGCATTCTTTTCTTGAACATAGATTAATTCATCAAATTGGTCAATTTTGTCTTCATAATACTCAACACCACCATCTTCATTTGGAATCTTTTCTTCAACCACACAATTCAAAGGGTTATGAAGGAGAAAAAAACTCACTCCATAAGTTATCCTATTGATAATTCACATGCTCCCTCCCTTAGATTCTAACTTGTGTCTTTGTCATGTTGTTGAAAGTTTACATGTTTTGGGGCAGCCCTTTTATCATCTTGCTATGGCCGTTTGGACCAATAAATGTTGTATAGCCTATTGTGCGATCATTGTCATTCTTTGAAATGTGTGGGTGCACCATAAATTACCAAGCTTTTCTCATTTTATAAGATAAACCTTTTATGGCTCTCAATAGTCTATCCAACTTATATTTCGATTGAGAAAGTTTTATTCATAGCTACACTATCTCATTGTAACAACTTCATATTAACTCTTTTTAATTGTTTTTCAAATGCCCTCATATTGTTCTCAATATTCATCGAAATTACATATGCTTTCCTAAGTGTTTGGGGGTTCTTATCTTAGAATCAAAATCTCCACTGTACAATATAAGACACAAATTCATTATATTTGAGATGTTGGATTACCTTTCTCATAGTCAATATGAACCTATTGTTGAAGTTTGTGATAGTTTCGTTAATTCTCTTGTTGATGGTAGTAAGCTCATGTATAGAAAAATTTCGGGAATATTATCTTGTACTACATTTTGAAAGCCTCTACAAGCTCTTGCCAAAAGAAAAATGCTACTATATGGGAGATTCCTATACTACTTTTTTGCACTTTCCTCAAGCGAGTGCAAAAATAGCTTCATCATTACACTTTCATCCTCAATTTCACATGCATCCATGAAGTAATGAAGTACCTTATGTGCTCTTTTCCCATGATTATGTTGTTGCCTTGAAATTTTGGAATTTTCCCTTTTGTCTCATTTGGGATTAGATTTCGACAATTCAAGATGCAATAGAAGTCAAGTTGTCTATACCTTTTTATGTCTAGGGGTTGTTGAAAACTTGAAATGGTGCAACCCTTTGAGCATGTGTCCTGGGTTGACCGCCATATTCTCTCCCATATTTTTTTGTTGATGGACCTTTTAATTTTGGGGTATATTTTGTGCTATTTATTGATTTCCTATTTGCTAGTACAAGTAATCCAAGCATGAGCTTGAGTTAGTTGATCAATCTCTACTTTAAGTTCTTGCTATCTCCACCTAATCTGATCAATCAATTCTAACTCTTCATCTAGAATTATTTATTATTCTTTAGCCTCATTATATATTTGTCGATCAGCACCATGAAAAGTATGACCAAATAGAGATCTATTAGAATGCGTAGGTAAAAACTATTGTTGGTCAACACAATGTGCATCTATGCCTTGCTCAAGCATGCCATACATTTTCACATCCATGTTTTCATATAAACCTTTGTCTATTTTACCAATTGTAGCATTGTTTCTCCTTACATCATGCACATCAACATTGATCATTCTCCTTATGGGAAGCGTACTATTATTCGTCTCCCAAATTCACAAAGCCATTACCTCTACTTGAGGCGCTTACACTTTTTTGGTTGTCCAATTTTGAAGAACCAACATTTTCCCTTTTTCTCACTTAGCATGTTGATTTTTTTAAATACTTGAATTACCCCTCTGCACAAGTTGATATGCACATTGTCTTGTTTTATCCAGGGTAATATCAAATTTAAAACTAGGTTCTTACAATAGAGGTTGTCACTCGAAAAATAGAAGATGGAATTTTTCTTTATAAAATTAACGTTGTGAACCAAAACAACCACAAACACACACAATCCTTATGATTTTGCAATTGTCAAGTGAAGTTTTTAATAGTTCTTTCTTGACAATAGTGCCATTTTGTTGAATCCCAAAATTATTGCTTTACTTCCTAGAACAAAATTCCACTTACAATGCTAAGGTTGTCATCAAGAAAGTAAAATTGTTTCATCAACAAAACAATGAAGGGTTTAAGGTTAACTCTACGAGGGTGGGCTTTTTCTTGTACACTTTGAGCTCATTTTAGACTCATGATGGTGTTTCTAGAGGTGAAAGTGTAAAATGGACAAGTGCACCTAAACTATTTATTCTATCCCAAAAGTTATCATTCGGTTGATAACAACTAGCTACCTTATTGCCTTTGTATAACTGATTCAACACCATTGCAATGAATACAAAATGGGGGAAAAATACATGATTAAAATAAATTGATAAATATTATTCCCTATATATTATGTTATTATGAACTACATAAATTAAAATTAGAACTAAAAAGTGAGTAAATTTATTGATTTGTTTTAATTTTGTTTGATTAGAACAAGTACATGGAAGATTAGTGCCAATCAAAGGACAATAAATTCATAGTTGATAAGAAGAGATGGAAAAAGACAGTAATAAATTTACCAACTTGATCTAGGATATAAATGCAATCATAACGCATTATTTCTATTTCCATATTCTTAATTATCTCTTAATGAGTTTAATAAGTTCAGATACAAACACAAGATGATCTATTGAAAAATGTTGTAATAGGTTTAGAATCATTTCATACTCATCAAATAGTATTTACATTTACAAAAAAAAATGTTTTGAAGAGAACAATCTAAAATTTATATGTTTTTCGAATTTTTCTTTACATTAATGGAAATATAGAAATGAACAATAAGTTTACAACAACCTTTTAATGTTTTGATAGTCCCTTCCTCCTTACAACTACTTTGAAATTGATTTTCTTTGTTTTTTTTATGGATTATTCCTCAATTATTGTTGCATCCCATTGTTATATTAATAATTAAAATAAGGGCAAAACTCAACAGTAACACACAATATGGTGAAACCCTAGGTCAAGGCATGGTAATAGTACAATTTCACAACCAATAATGAATCCCACCAGAAATAGGCATTTCAGATCACATGATGAATTAAACATTGATTTTTGGTACCATAGAGACCTCCAACATCAATGATGATAGCTAAGAGCAAACTTTGTGGCTAGTTTTGACACCTAAACTCATTAAAAAAAACATGTAGGTTTCAAGTTCCTCTATGGGCGCAACTTATAAGAAGTAACAATCGATTAGGAGTTGGCAACATAAGTAAAACTCGAACCAAACCTTAAGGTTTCGGGTTCCTTTTGGATTTCAAGATCCTTGAGTTTCCAAATTCTTGGCTGAGTTTGGATTCCGATAGGAAACAATGGGTGGAGAGGTATGAGTGGATGTGAACCTATAAATTTTAAAATGTCAAGTAGTGACAAAAATGGGCTAATGAAATTGATAAATACATCCAGTTGCGATATAAAAGCACTAGGGTTAAAATGAGTCCCAAGGAGCTCAAAAGGGGCGAAGGTAAAACACTCTAAGATATGAAAAACTATTGTGAGGCATAGACTATTTAATCACAATGAATATGCAGATTGTATGGTATAATCCATATACCCAATTCTCTTTATGGTATAAAAAATAAGTAATAGAATAGTATGTTGAAGCATAAGGCTAAACATGTGTCATGTCCCCTCACTCATGATAAGATTGAGCCAGTGATAACCTCATTTAGCACTTAACTCTAATATATATATATATATATATATATATATATATATATATATATATATATATATATATATAAGACGAAAGGGAAAGGCAACACTAATATTTAATTAATCAATGTTAAGAAATGAATAAAGGTTTTTCTAAGAAATTCCACGTCCCAACCCAAGGGTTAGCCTCCTTCGTACCTTTAGATATATCATTCAAGTTATTGATGGGGGGGGGACGAAAGAGAAGGGAGAATCGATGTGGTAGGGAGAAGAAATTAGGTCATGACTTTAGGTGATACTTTCACTTAGACATTAGCAACTTGGCTTATAAGTTAGGATCATTGAACCATAATTGCAATTTGATTTTTGAATTACATGACTGCTTATTCATATGTGCATCCATGATCTTACGCTGTTTACCCATGCTAATGCTAACAAACATATGTGTGCATGTTGGAATGTTGTTCATGTGGTGAATGTAGGCTTCAATCTATAATTACTTCATTAAAGATGACACTTGAATTTGAGAAGGTGAAACCCTAACCCTAATTGGCAAACAATAAGTAAAGTCTAGGGAAAATTAGGATAAGGGACATTACAATGGTATCAGAGTATAATACTGCTATCTTGTGAAAAAGTAGTTTATGCAAACTTACCATAGAGGGTGCCCTAGAAAGAACAACACTCAAACCAACACCATGAGT
>VDFB02112383.1:0-17875 GCA_007258455.2 Sequoia sempervirens | reverse complement strand
AAAAGAATCTATAGGTTGCATATCCCTCATCATTTTCTCGATCCAAATCCTCTGAACTTCGTTTGAAGTTATTATCCAAATTGACCTAGGTGTCTGAATCTGATTGCCATCGTCAACATTGCTTAGGATTGTCATCCGTCCTGAGACAGCTAATCATCATCGTCATCCCAATCAATCCAATTTCAATCTCAAGGTGGATTTGGCACCGCAATCATCCATTTATCCTTTAATCCGATCAATCAGTATCCTAAGTCACCTAGGGTAATATCTAAACGGGGTTTGCAATCCCTTTCGATCCATCATTGGATCCTATCAATCGTTTCATTAATCGATCTTATCGATCTAATCCAATCACCTTCGACCTAATAAATCTACTTCCATCTCGAGGTAGATTCGGTGTCATAATCATCCTTTCGTAATCAAATGCAATCGTCAGAACCAATCCCATCCAATCGTCCTAATCTGAGCTTTAATCCAATACTGATATGAGCTTGACCTCAATCCTGATTTGAGCTTTAGTCTGTTTCCATCCAAAATATTTGATCCATCTTTTCATCATCATGAATCCTTATTCTCCATCAATAGTAGTCAAGGAAAACTCTAATTATGTCGTCAATGATAATGGAAGTCTTGTCGATCAAGAAGAATATGATATAGATCCCCTTGACACTATCATCGCTAGTAAGCTTTCTCCACCTGCTTTCCACTCACTCAAAGTATCTCGTTATGTCTTCACCCATGCCTAATCACGCTCCTTATGTTAACTTTGACAAGGGATGTTCACTATCTTCCTCGTCCGCATATTCATCATATCCTTCATCTACATCATCCTCTTATCCAGCACCCACATCCTCTCATCCTAATCTTCCATCCCAATACTCCTATTAAAATCCCCCATCCATGTCCCCCTATCCTAATCCTCCTTACCAATCAACCTATCCTAATCCAACATCCACATCTTCTTATCCTAATCTATCATCCACATCTCCCTATCTTAATCTGCCATCTCAATCCTCCCAGCCTAATCCACCATCCCAATACCTTTATTACAACACACCGCCCATATCCTCTTGTCCTAATCCACCGTCCCAATATCCCTATCTTCATTCCCCATCTACTTCCTCTAGCATTGGTCCACCATCCATGTCATCCAATCCTAATTCACCATTCCAATATCCTTACCTTAACCCTCCATCCAATCCTAATCCTCCATCTACTCCTAGTCTTCCATCCAATCTTGTTCCTCAATCTAATCCTAATCCACCAATCCATAGCCCTAATCCCCTACCAATCCCTAATCCTTCATCCACTCCTACCTCACCATCTAAGCCTCGAGCATGCAAATTTATCACTCCAGAAGTTCTCCAAGGACTCATGGAAAAGAAGACATTCCCCACTCCACCTCTTGAAGTCGTGGAACCATGCCATCCCAATCCATCATCCATGGTCACTAGTGATCAAACCCTTCTCCGCATAGCACCTATCATTGATGTTACAACCCCTAGCACCACTCAAACCACTAAAATCATCAAACCCACCGAATCCATTGAGCCCCCATCTCCTACTCTGAGAACCGCCGAACCCATCGAAGATAACCAAACCCCATCACTATCTTCTACTCCTAGATCCACCCAATCCATCAAAGACACCCAAATCCAATCCACTTCTCCTACCCCTAATATCACCAAAATCCCCTCTCTTTTCCATTCCTCCACTATCATCCCTCTCGCACACAGTGAGTCATGCCAAGAGCTTGATCCAAAGCATGCAATATCCCCTCCACATCAAGATCCTATCATCCCGTCTAGCCCATCTCAAGATCATAGTCTCACATCTGTTCCATCCCATGATCCCCTTGTCACTCAAGATTCCACCATTCCATCTCATGAGCCCTTCTCTCCATCTCCATCACATGAGCCCTTATCACCCGCTACCACAAATCCAAATCCTATCATATCCCCTAATCCCTCTCCTGATACCACCCATCCAGATGCTGCTATCCCATCATCTCCATCTCATGATCCTCCATCGTTGCCTAAACCTACTATCCCCACACTGCTTGTATATCCCCTTGGTACCCTCACATTCTTCCATGGTGGTCTCCTTGCAGAAGAAAAAAAAAGCATATACGCCACACATCCTCCCCCACCTAATAATGGACTTGCATCATTCTTCCAAAATAACAAAAATCCTATCGTGGATCGAATGCTTAGGAGCATGAATTATCAAGGAAAAGGCTTAGGCCTTCATGAGCAAGGTATTTTAGAGCCCATCTAGATCAAAGAACAACTCTATATGTGAGGTCTTGGACCTATTCCCCAAGACTCACAAGCTAAAAATGTTGGTACAACCTCTATACGTCCTCATCAAGCCTCTTCCAAAAGAAATGTAGGCTCTTCCCATCGCTCTACCAAATCATTTGTTGTCATCCCCCTCCTCTATCATATCACCTCGAAACAACCATCCATATTCCTCCCTCATCTGCTCCATCCATTTTGGGTCCTTATGTCCCACCACCCACTACGTCTATTTTGGGCCCTTATATCC
Source organism: Sequoia sempervirens (assembly GCA_007258455.2). Classification (NCBI taxonomy): domain Eukaryota; kingdom Viridiplantae; phylum Streptophyta; class Pinopsida; order Cupressales; family Cupressaceae; genus Sequoia; species Sequoia sempervirens. Next base: position 15,328 of record VDFB02112383.1, on the reverse strand, counting down.
CAAAATCACCTCCTCCATCTCATCCTATTCATCCTTTCATCCATCCATCACCCCTCCCTGTCACCCATCATAAACATCCCATTCTCATGTCTAATTAGGATCAACAAAGACATGTACCTACACATCCTCTATCCACAAATCATCCCCAAAATCCTACCTCCATCACTCCATCTGCATCCTCGCCACATCATCCACCTCATCGCACCCATCCCATTGCTATCAAAGGCACTTTGGATACCAAAGTAAAAATGCATAAATCTAAACATCCACATGACTCAAAAGCTCCCCATGTCCCCTCTCAAATACATGGTGAAGACAAGAAAAATCCAATCCAAAATCATATCCAAAATCCAAATCAAACTCATCAGCCACAAAGGCCCACCAAATCCAAAGTCAAAACCATGTGGATCCCAAAGAAAAAAGATGCAATGCCTTTGCATGAAAAAGTTGTAATAACATCCAAAGTTGCTAATCCAAAAGCTAATCATACACCCCCTCCATCTCCTAAATCTTTTTTGGGTCCTTATGTCCCAAAATTTTCTATCTCGTCTCCTCCATTATCCCCACATTCTCCATCCATTAATCCTCCTATCATTTCACATCCACCACCATATGTGCCAATGTTGGTCCTGAACTCATTACCCCATCACATACCTACCCCATCATTCCATCCCTACACTTTCCAACATGCCATCCATTCTCCCACATATCTCTCACCTCAAATCCCTCTAATCCATTCTCTTGCATAATCCACTTATCCTAATAAGGTTGTACCAACATGGGCTCTTAATACCTCATATGGAACTTGATGCTTGAGTACTTCATCCCTATCCTTATCATGTATCTTCTAAATCCCCTCATCCACATCCCTATCCTTATCCATCTCCATCCGCATGCTATCCAAAAAAATCCAAAAGTCCAGAAAAATCCAAAAAAGTCAAAAAATCCACAAAAGTAAACAAAAAAATTAGAAAAAAAAGAAAGAGTAAAGAGAAATAATTCATCCAATGGTGAAAACTTGGAAAACAAGCACCTTGGATAAGTACCATGATGAAAACCTGGCAAATAGGCATCATGTGTAAATCCCCCCATCCAACTTACGTCCACACTTGGGGGAAACTCCATTCCCCTTCACCCATCTCCTCCATCCAACCAATCTTACACACCCTGCTTATCATATCCCATTTATCCCAATCCCTCCATCCTCCTTGAGATCTTGATATAGATATGGGAAAACATACAAACATGCTTTGGACACCTCTTGGCATACATTCCCCTCATCTGCACACTCTCCTCATCCTTATTCGCATTCATCTACATTCCTTGTCCACCCGTCATGCTACCAACAATCTCCCTTCCTTATCCATGCATCCTATCCATTTCCATCTCACTCCTTTATTTACCTATCCTTCTATCTTCCATCCCTCATGCCTCATCACACTTGACATATCTAGAGTGGGGGCATTTATCTTCCTTTGTGATATAGTCCTTGGAGATATCATTCATTCCATCAGAACAATCCCTTCCATCTTTCTATCCTCATCTTCCTATCCTTATATCAATCTCCCCATCCTTATCTTTCTATCTATCTAAAAAATCCTTATATCCATCTCCCCATCCTTATCTTCCTATCCTTCCATCATAGCATCCCTTTTCATCTATCCATCTGGTAACCTTTTCCTCATCCAAATCCTTATCCCCCTATCCGTCCATCATAGCATGCCTTCCGTCTCCCCATCCTTATCTTCCTATCTGCTCATCTCTCTCCTCATCCCATCTCATAATCCCTTGTCATTGGTATCTAGCTATAGGCTACTCCCCATGCAACCCAATGCCATATATCTCATCGTCATCACTCCTGCTTCTTTTGGGAATCTTTCAAATCTCCTATCATTTCTCATCACTAATATCTCCATCGTATCATCCTCCCAATTCATTTTGATGATTTGGATAACTATCCCATCCTTGAGCTTCGTTTGATCACCATTATCCTATCCTATCCACTGGATCTATCATGTCTCATCATATCGGTTCCATCTTTTTATCTACTTATCCTGGTCATCTCATCGTCCCTTATCTATCGTTTACAGTCTTTGGCATTTTGTCGAACTATGTTTCCCCTATGCTTTCACGTAGGAAAGTTTGATCATTTGATCCACCCCTAGGGCTCTTTCTGTCTACTCCTTTCATCCTTCCTATCTTTGCCAGTCTTCATCATACTCTTTCTGCTTTTATCCATGGTTAGTCGTTAGCCTTTTATCGAACTACGAGGGCTCTGCGCTTTCACGTAGGCAAGGCTAATCTTTGATCGGCCCTCAAGCCCCTAGGTCTTTAGGGTGTGTCATTATTTTGTCTTGTGTCTTGTCTCTTGTGTCGTTTCGTCAAGCTATGCCCTTATCCAGCTGGTTCTTCACAAACGAGATCCACTAGTATTAGCAAATCCAATCGGTTCCAAGTATCCCACGTCATATTGATCATTTAGTTTAGTATCCATCATCGGTCTCAATAGGATGTAGCCTTCCTAATAGACCTCATCAACCCCATCCATCCTCTTGATCCTATGGCAAAGAACGTTTGAGATTGATTGTGATCTTTTGATTCTTTTGGCTTTTATTTATCGTTTGAGCCCCCTATCATTACTAGTCAAGGATGCCATGATCTATCATATTATGGTGTTTTTTGGCTAGTAAACATAGGGGCATATCTTAATCTTTTGTTTGTTGTCATCTTCTTGGTTGTCTCACATTGTACCCAACAAGATCCTTGCGGTCTTGTGTTACATTGGGGCATCCTCTTGTGCTTGTAGTTATCCCAATGCCTGGTCTGACCAAGGTCTTTGCGACTTTGGGGTGTTGGGATAGCCTTCTTGTTTGTTGTGTTTGTTTTACGCATTAGACACTAATTTGTCTTGGTTTACATACCCTAATGCCTTGTGTCTTATGCTATAGCAAAAATCAATGCTCTGAAGATGGAAAATTGCATTAGGATTGCATTTCATTTTCCATTCCATCGTCGTGCATGTATCCCCCATCCTTTCATCTATCAAAATCCCCCCATCCATTCATCCTTCATCACTCTCCCTCCCCTATCCATCCAATCTCTTATCGTCATCTCTTCAAACTTTTTAGAATAATATCGATTAGTTATTCTAAGCATCTTGTCCCCCATCATTTTTATTCCATCTCACATCTCAATCTGATCCTCATCAATTCAATCTAGCAAAAATCATCTAATCACATCCTCAGTCTTGTCCCCAGCCTTACTACACACCTTGATCCAATCATCCTCATCATCGTCCTCATCCTCGGGATGTATCTTTCCCTATCCTCGTGTTGTTTTGGGATATATCCTTCCCTCATCAACAACACTTTCATCATCATCATCGGGATGTATTCTCCCTATCCTCGTGTTGTTTTGGAATATATAATTCCCTCATTGACAACACTTCATCCATCATCAACCCATTTCGGCTTGTAGCTTGACTGGGGCAACATCACCTTTTTCCTTAAATCCATTTGTGCTTCTCATCATCTCCCATCACTTATCATCCTTTTTTATCCATCACTTTGCATCATCTTTTTCATCTCCCATTTCATCATCTCATCCATTTCAAGAGCACATCCATGTTCTCTTGAACCCACATGTCCTCTCGAGGGGGCATCCTTCTTCCCTAACCTTCATCTTCACCCCCATCATCTTTCTTCTCGATCAATCCTTTGATGACTGGGCATCTTTCCCAATCTAACCATCTTCTTTTGGGTTCTATATTTTAATATTCTTTGAAATGATGCTACTTTGTAACACCATCTCAAATAGGGGAAAAATGTAGACACCTAAATTTGGACACTTAATTTATCCAAATTTATCCTCTTTCGTCTAAATATCTTTTTATTTGCATTAATTAAGTAATATTACTATTATTTAATTAATACCCTCAATCCTACCAAATCCCTAAGGTATTTAGTTAATAATTAAATACCTTATCTCTTTAATCCTCCTTTTCATCAAATGAATTAAATAAATATGACATTTATTTAATTCCTCACATGTCACATCTTTTTCTTAATCCTAACCCACCTCCTAATCTCATCATTAGAGATGTGCACATGCCTAATCCTTGATTAGGATGTGTCACATCCTCCAACTTTTGCAAGTTGGCCTCTAATCTTCCTTAACCACTAATTATCTTCTAATTACTGATTAGCTAAGCCTAATCAGTACCTTAGTCAACTCTCCCATCCCCCAAAGAATTTTTAATTCATTTTTATTCCTCCAAGGAATCTTCTCTTCCCCATGCAAGTTCTAGAACCTTTTGACTTGTCACATCACCCACATGTGTCAAAATCCCACCTTTTTGGGAACCTTATCTTATCCACTAGATTCTTCCAGTCATTATGAATTTAAAATTCACTTTTACTCCAAATAATCTTCTCTTCCCCATGTGATCATTAAGAGGTCACATAAAGGTACTTGCAAGTACCTCCATCACATGTTCTTCTTCCACCTCACCTACACATCATCACATCCTAGGCCACTTCACCCTCCACATGTCAAGATGTGAGGGCTTGTGAGTCCTCAACTCACCATAGCCCTTCATCTTGGCCTTGGTGGCTTAATCTCAACTGTTGAATTCTCTAGAGAATTCAAATTCTTCTATAAATACCCTCTCTTCTAATGCATTTTAGAACACTTAGCCAATTGCACCCTTATGCTACCAAATTGATCACTCAACTTGCAATTATTTCTCTCATTTAGCCAAGACACTTAGCCATTAGCATTTGCATTTATCACATTGTTCATCTTGCATACACCATTTTCATAGCCATCCAAGGAGCACACAAGCTTTCAAACATCAAGGGCCAACCAAGGGATTCAACAGCACAAAGGTATAATCATTTACAATCATTATTTTTCTATCTTTCTTTGTGTTATCATTCCTGAGGCTAATCTTTGAGGTGTTCTTTGTGTTTTATTTATATTGTATTTTAGTTATTTTGCACCTTTATAATAGGATAAACTCAAGGCTTCACACTATCAAAGTGCATAAAAGGAATATGAAAGATGTATGGAGTCTTGGAAATGTTTGTGAAACTTACAAATGAAAAGATAAAAGCATAAATTGATGAAGGAAAAACTATCCATTATCTAGACCCATCAAATCCTATTTCATATACACTTTGATTCAAATTAAATTATTATTAATTAATTATTATTTTTAGGCTTAAATATATTTGCAAGATGTGGTTTATTACTATATTTTGATGAGCTTACAATCCTAGAAACCTATTGCTTTTAAACTAGGTTTTATCTTATTCATATTCCTATCTAAATCTTTGTAATTATGTTCATCCTTTTTATCAATTTTGAAACTTGTGCATACCTTCATGGTATTTTTATTGCTTGATAAATTATATGATAGGTTGCATTTGAAAGCATCTTCTTGTGTTCCATATTGCCACTTAACAAAACCCTAGGTTAAATCTTTCAATTACCATGGATTTTTTTAGGCTCCCATTATTGATAATTTTACTACATCCATGTATCTTAAAATAAATAGGAGCCTCTTGACCATGAGAATTGTCTTAAGATAATTTAAACTAAAAATATATCTAATATAGCAAGTAGCTTTCCATACTTTAAAAAAATATTAGCAAAAGTGCTAATGACTCAAAGCCTTCCACTTTTGTTGATGCACTTAATAATTTTCAAATGAAAAAATTATATTATAACATAGATGTTCTCTATAGTATATCTCAAATCATAGGAAAACCTAATATTTTTAGCAATGCTTCTCTTCCTTAACACTCTCAATTCTCATCTTCCATCCCACCCTCTCAACTGCATTCCCCACCTTTTCAAGTCCACACCCCATTTTTAGTGTGAAATGAGTCTTTATGTATCTAGTTACCTTTTATCTAGTTCCTACACCTAGTAGTACTAAATCCACACTAGGTTAAGTTTACTTAGTTGTTTAGTTGTCTTAGCTCATAAACACTTGACACATACCTTCACACTTGTTCCAAGTGTTCTACATGTGTGACATCTCTTGGATGGTTAGTCAGTATTTTTGTTGCACCTTCCTACCTCCTCCTTGTCCTATATAAACAAGGAGTGATCTTTTTTTCTACACATTCTATGATAGTTTATTGGCTTATGCACTGTTCTTGATTCATTTTATGATAGTTTGAATATTGTGTTCATTATTTGCTACTTCAACATGGTATCAGAGCATTGAATTGCAAGTTCCTTCTTGTTTTTGGTGAATCAAGATTTCAATCCTATCAATAAATATTTATGGAGCCAAACAAACATCACCATTGCATTTTGAAGGCTCGAGAAATGAAGATATACCCTTTTTTTTGTTAATTTTGGTAATTTTTTAGTTTTCACAATTTTTTTGCCATTTGTATGAAAAGTTGTAAAAATTCAAAAAAAATAGGAAAGAGCCATTTTTTCCTCTACCCATATTTCCATCTAGATTGAAAATTGTCTATTTGCAAAAAAAAAAATATAGTCATTTTGGCATATTTGAAGGATTATACTTTGTTTGGTTTATGGAATTTTTTGTGGCTATTTTCTTGTTATTGAAATAAAGAATGGAACATTAAAGGAAATGGAAAATTGTATGCTTTAGTAAATAGGTATATGTTCCCATCATTTTGGGATGAAGCTATCAATTGTGTCAACTATATTTAGAACTGCACTCCCCACAAGGCAGTTCAGAATCTTACTCCAAAGGAGGCTTGGTCCAAAATCTAGCTTGATACATTTCCTTCTTCAGGGTATTTGGTAGTGAAGCTTGGGAATTCATATCAGATATTCAATGTAAGGAAATGGAGAAGAAGAGTCAAAAATATATCTTTGTTAATTATTATGAGGATGTGAAAGCTTATAGGCTATTTGATCGTATCACTAGGGATGTCCACTTTCATAGTGATATCTAATTTGATGAGTCTTTCAAATAGAAAGATCCTTCATCATGTTCTTCTTCTTCACTACCTACTCCACCTTCTTCATCTCATAAGGATACCTTATTCCTTGTTGATACTTCAGATGATAGTCCTGATTCACCACCACTACCACCTCCTACCGCTCATATTCTTCCCAAGTGAGCTAGAGGTGTTATTGAGGACTTGTTGGTTCTTTATCTATTGATCCTACATCCTCAAGACGTACTCGTTCATAGAATTCTAGCATAAGTCTTTTGGGTCATGCTATATCTCAAGATCCATAGAATTTTTTAAAGGCTTTCGATATTAATGATCAGGATATTGCTATGGTAGAGGAGTATTCTTCTTTGATAAAGAATAATACTTGGAATTTAATTACTCTTCTTAAGGGAAGAAAGATGGTTCAGTGCAATTTGATGTACTACACCAAATATGTAGTTGATGGTTATATCAAGAAAGATACAAGGCACACCTTGTAGCTAAGGGTTTTTCACAAGTTGAGGGCATTGACCACTTTGAGACATTTTCCCCTATAGCCAAGATGGATTTAGTTTAGCTTGTTCTTTCTATTGTTGCATCACAAAGATGGCTAGTTTATCATATGGATGTGAAGAGTGAATTTTGAATAATATATGGATGAATATATAGAAATATGTGTAGAGGGATGAGTGAAGGATTAGGAAATGAGCTGAGATTTATACTATAGTGTACCATTTGTCATATATAAATATTTAAACCATTCCATTACACCCAAAACTAAATTAGAATTGACATGGGTATGCTAAATTCACAAATACAAAAATAACTATTAAATATATATATCTAAAATATGTCGAGAGGTATTAGTCTTGAGGAACCTATATTAGATTTGTGACATAGGTTAAATAGATACTTTGATATTGATATCTCTCAAAATATTTTAGATGGATATTTTAAGATATATATATTAGGTTTCTAATTTATAAAGAAAAAAGTAGATCATGAAATTTTGACATATAGATAGTCATTAAACTTATGTTAAGATTTATTTCCTATCCATTCACCTCATTACCACCTTAATTTTTTTATTATAATTATACCTACCAACATAAATATATTTAAAAAATATTTTTAAATATTACTTAATGCATAGACTCTTAAATTCTAAAATGTATGAATGTAAATATATTTAAATATAATTAGGTATATTTTAAAAACTTTGTTAGGACATTTTAAATGATTGCGTGAAATGTTGGACAATATTAACACTTTGAGAAAGTCACACTTGGTAAAGGATATCATAAATTTAAAGGACTTCAATTTTATAGATGTTGATACCAATTTTTAACTTTGAAAGTTTTTTAGATACATTTTTCTATAAATTAAATGTTAATAGTGGATAAAAAAATCCAATTCAAATCAGTGTATTTGTATATTTTATGGCATTAGTAGTGTCACAAGAATTTTTTTAGTGGTTATATTTTATTATATGATTAAGCTTGTAATCTAGGGTAAAATTCAGGTTAATGTAATAAAACATCAAAACTATAACCAAAAGGCCCTAAACCAACAACAGAGTACAATCCAACATAAGAAACATAAACACAAAGTAAATATTAATACCTATGACATGGTTCCTTGACCCACATTTTCCTTCTCCATTTTGCTTGAATATGCTTTATACCCTCACATTTGAGTATGCAATAGTAACAATTTAATTTAAAAATGGGAAGAAAGTGACAAATTGGTAGAAAATTAAATAAATATAATTTATTTAATTTGTGGAAAAAAATGATAAATGAATAATTAAATAATTAAAATAACTATTTAATTATAATGGAACAGATGATAATAATTAAATAAATAATATTTATTTAATTATGGAGAAAAAAGGACATTATTGACGTAATTAAATAAATAAAATTTATTTAATTAATCAAAAGAGGAAATAAAAGGATAAGAATGAATTAATTAAATACTTAAAATTATTTAATTAATAGAAGACTTATGGCATTAGACAATAATCAAATAATTAAAATTATTCAATTATCAAGGACAAAAGGGGAATTGTTGAAGAACATAGAGTTCATAGGCCTAGGACAATTTTTAGTGTCTACATTGTTCCCCTCTTTGATACAATGCAATTTATTGTGTTGTGTCAAAGAAAATCAATCAAAACATGTCCCGATGTAAGCAAGGTGGACCTATGCACCTCGAAAAAATTTGAAAATTTTCAAAAAAAATCAAAAAAATTAAAAATTGTTCTAATAGGTTAATTTGACAACCAACAATGCATTGGTGACAAAATATTTGACTTTTGAGACCTTCAGGGTAGTTTTAGGTTTTGAATCTCCCAGGAAGTGCAACCAATACAAATCCTAACTCAAAACCCTAAAAAATGATCACCTATAAATAGAATTTTGAGTGGGAAAATGACTCATTTGTTCATTTTAAGTTTGGAGATTGCAGAGCTCGAGAGAGACTAGCTACCAAGATGTCACCAGTTCCTCACACCTAGCACCATGGATTTCGAGTTCACACCTTTAGACGACTAGAGGGCGTAGTGGACCCGGTAAGTACCCCTTGCCCGCTTCGTCATTTTTTTATTTTTCGCATAGATTTAGGGTTTTAAAAAATTTAGCAGGCAGATGAGGTGAACGTCATTCACTACAACTGCCATCGTGAGTGATGGTGGTTTGTCACAACTGTCATGGCACACCATAATTGATAGGATAGGATGCCAAATGAATGCAATGTGGTTCAACTGTCATGGCACATCGCAACTAGTAGGATAGGATGCCAAATGAATGCAATGTGATGCAACTATAAAGTGTGTTGCATTTTCCTCCTGCACCACACCCGTGGTCAGGAGTAACACAATTTGACAAAGTGAACCACATATTCCAGGTAAAACAATGCATGTGCCTAATTGTGACACAACTGATTGGGGGTTCACTGCAAGTGACCCCGATGATGCACTTGCTGAGGCATGTGATGCAAGTGCAATTGCATGAAACATATGCAGAAACATGACGCATTTGATATGTGTGATGCATGTGCTAAGTAGAATGATAGAATTTCCTAGTTAAAAAATTTCCCTAGTTTAGGATAAAACTTCTTGTGAAATGTGAGTCCAATAGGTTTGACTAGGGTTTTGGATTGATGCAATGAATGTTACTTGTCACAACGGGTTGTACTTGCCCCTATTTATACTCAGGAGTCATGAGCATCCACATTTCGACTCATGTGGGGACACGGGGTATTGGCATCATGGGATCAATGCACTATCTAGCTTAGTATGGAGGCCATACAATGACTATACAGTGGAAAGATGAGGATCAACACCTACCATGATGTAGGCAGGCTAGGTACCTGGTTGGATGGATAGTCCAATCCCAACACATCATAGAGCAGTATTTTCTAGAGCGAGTGAGGAGGAATTTTGAGGAGACATAAGATGTGCCTTGGGGGATAGCAAAGTTCACGTGATCATCATGTGAGGTGCACCCATGGGCTCAGATGATTTTGCTGGCAACAACAAAGCAAGGGATAGATGCACTACATCTAATGTAGTGGGCATGGCGAGGTGGTATTGCAGATCCAGGTACTACAATAGATCAAATCCTTATATAGATCTCAATCAGTTGGTGCTAGTAGAGCGTCGAGGAAGGAGCCCATGAGGCTAGAGAGGAGATTGAGGAGGTAGGGGAGATGGAGGGCAAGGCGACGATGGTGCAGATGGACGAGGGGGTGGAGGAGAAGTTCGAGCCCAATAGAGGAGGGTGAGGAGGTAATGGGTGGTGAGACCATTATCAGCAGTCTGAGAGGAGGGTGAGGAGGATAGGGCAGAAAAGGAGAGGGTTGTAGTGGAGGAGTGACAGAATGATGTACCACTTCTTGAGGTGGGACAACATCATGTGGCGATGGGGGAGGTCGAGATGGAGGAGAGATAGGAGGAGGAGAGACATGAGGAGGAGATGGGAGAGGTTGAGTGGATCCTCCAAGAGAGGATTGTCCAGTGGGTGTGGATGTGGGGGAGGGACTGGAGGAGGTGTCGATTAGAGGGGGAGAGGGTATAGTGGATCAAAGCATAGCTAATCTACAAGAATAGTTGGATTAGGCTACAACCAATATTTAGGCATTGGAGGCCAAGGTGGTGTATTTGAGGATAGAGAGAGATGGCCTAAGGATAGAGAGAGATGCAGTAGTGATTGGTAGGCAACAAGAAAATCAGAGATGTGTGGATTTCATAGCTACCATCACAGGTCCTTTGGTTGCATTTTCTCAGCAATTATTTCATGTTGGTCAGGAGGCCAAATATTACAAGGAATTATATGAGTAGTGAGTTCCATCAACTGAGAGATCGTCATCCTACACCAGGTCACAGAGCTAGAGCACGTCCCATTCATAGTGCAGTAGATGACATAGTAGCGGGGGTGTATCAGGACCGAGATGGTCAAGGCCATATGACTAGCCACCCTCAGACCCTAGGCGATCAGGATCATAGGCAGAGGAGAGACAAGAGTATTAGCAACCATCACCTCAACAGTCACCTATACAAGATCAATGTAGCTCAAGCTAGGGAAAAGTTTGACATATGTATCTGGACACTTTATATTTTTAGCCATCAAGCCTACAAGCTCTATTTTTGAGACACATCTTGACATTGTAGTGTAACACATTTTCAACGATATATATGATATAATTTTGGCGACAATTTATATGATATGCATTCCTATGTTTTATATGTATGGTGTTATGGATGATTATGTTTTATGATGTTTATGCTTTTATACAATTTTTGTGATGATTCTTAGATGTTAATGCAATATGATTAATGACTAATGTATGTTTTATGCTTACATAAGATGTTAGATGCTTAAATGGATGCATTTAATTTTATGATACTTTTATGGATGTGATGTGATGATTATCTATGAATGTCGTGTATATGTATTATGATGTATGCTTAATGGATTATGGATGAAAAATGATATGATGTGATTATGTGGTTATGATGTTTATTTAAATGTAATGTTTTACAATGCAAATGTACTGTATTATGCAATGTATGCAATGCTATGTGATATATGATCATGGATTATGATGTGAATGTGATGCCATGCTAAATATGATGTAATGTATTAAGGACCTATGAATATGAATATATGAAATGTTAATGATATGTGAATTATGAGATGATATGATGCAATTTATGTTTTTGTGTTTTCTAATGCCATATGGATGAATTAAATGATGATGTACATATATTCCTAACATGATTGTGTATGTAGGATATCTTGTATGTCACAGTACACTATGAAAATGCAGATAGAATAAATTGTTAGCATGGAGGATATGGATGTTAGCATGGCATCAGTGGAGACAACTTAAAGATGAATATTTCACTATGCAATTCTTTGCAATAAATCATCATTGGGTGGTAAAATATAACAAATGAACAATAAACACCATGGTATGAGATGGACCAAGGTGTGCAAAGTAATCCATTTGTGAAAAATAGACAATCGTAGAAAAGGAATTTCCTAACTCATACTAAGGGAAAAGTTTCCCCAATCTTTTTTCCAAGTTAATCCACAGACAAAAAAAAAAGAAAAGAAGAGTCATGAGACATCATCGCTCCTCTAAATCCTTAGCGATACATCCTTGAGGTAGTTAGTAACATGACTCAAAGACAAATTGAAAAGATAAGACAAATAGACCAAGAAATTCAACAACAATTCAGAGTGTTTTCCAATAATTGTTTGACAAGGCCTAGTTGTAGGAGAGAAAACATGTCATATAAGACATCAAGTCTAGTTTCAAGCATGTGACCACCTGTATAAGGAAAATGAATTTTTTTGATATAATGATAATGTTTGATTTGCAGGAAGGACACATCCTATATAAGACAAATATTTGATGGATTTGAATGTTTTAACAATTGACTGAATTGACTTGAAGAGGAGTAACAAATAAGATTCCAGCACCCAATCCATGTTGCGTGTAAGACCCATCAAAGTATAATATCCAATGTTGTGTTTTCATTGTGAGGATATCGACATCTGGGAATTCAATGTGCATAGGATGGTCATCTTGCAATGGTACTTCAACTAATTGATCTGCTATTGCTTGGCCCTTGATTGCTCTTCTATCCACATATTGAATGTCAAATTCACTCAATATCCTCACCCACTTTGCTAATCTTCCTATTAAATTGGATTTGCTAAGTAGATATTTTAATGGATCTATCTTGGATATTAGTTTTATGGTGTGTGTTAACATATAATGTCACAATTGTTGAGTAGCAAACACCACTTCCAAACAAGGATTTTCAATGAATGTATAGTTAAGTTCATAGCCACTCAGTATTCTATTGATGTAGTAGATGGCCCTTTCTTTTTCTGTAGAGTCTTCTTGTGCTAGCAAAGCTCCCAAAGATACCTTAGTACTTGCTATGTAGAGTAGAAGTGGTTTTCCCTCTGTTGGTGGTACCAAGATAGGTGGATTCATCAGGTACTGTTTCAATTGATTAAAGGAAGCTTCAGATCTTTCATCCCACCTGAAAGAAACATTCTTGTGTAACAAACGAGTAAAAGGATGACTTTTAAACGCCAATCGTGCGATGAATCTTCGGATGGATTGGAATCTTCCTTGTAGAGATCTTAGTTGGCTAATATTCTTAGGAGGTGGAATTTCCATGATTGAATTGACTTTTGTTGGATCTACTTCAATGCCTTTAGTTAAGACTATGTATCCTAAGATTTTTGTTGATGTTACTCCAAATACACACTTGTTTGGATTTAAACGCACATTGAACTTTCCCAATCGAGTAAAGATTTTATCCAATATTTCTAGATGTCCTTCCCTGGTGAATGATTTTGCTAACAGGTCATCCACATAGTCCAGGCCATGAATGTGTGCATCATGTCATGAAAGATTGTTGTCATTGTACGCTAATAAGTGGCTCTGGTGTTCTTTAATCCAAAAGGCATGAAATTCCAACAAAATGTATCCCATGGGCATGTGAAAGCCATTTTTTCTTGATCTTCTGGTGCAATTTTGATTTGATTATAGCTGGAAAACCATCCATGAGTGATAGCATTGCATGTCCTACTGTTAAATCCACAATGATGTCTATATTTGGCAAAGGAAAGTCATCCTTTGGACAAGCCTTGTTAAGATCCCTAAAATCTGTGCATATTTTGATGTTGTTGTCTGGTTTGGAGACTGGTACAATTTTTGAAATCCATTCGACATAGTCGATTGGTCGGATGAATCTAGCATCTAATAATTTTTTCAATTATTCTTTCACTAGTAGGGCGATGTGTGGATGCATTTTTCTCAATTTCTGCTTTATTGGCTTCACTCCAGGTGCTATGGATAAATGATGCATTATTAGATCCGGATCTATTCCTAGCATGTCAACATAGGACCAAGCAAAATTGATTTGTCTTTCTTCGAAGAATTTGGTGAAATTTGGCTTTTCTTGCTCTGTCATTGACGCTGCTAGATGTAAGGTCTTGATTGTTTCTGCAGTACCAATATTTATGGATTATGTAGGCTCAACCAATACTGAAGATCTCTCATGATCATGCTTAGGAAGAGTGTCAAATCTCCCATCCTCCAGTGCCTCAGAGAGATTTTCACAGTTGGATATGCTCTGTCTTTTTACTTTTTCATGATCTAATATTGCCATTGCATGGTTTTCACCATTAGATTGATTTTTTGTATTCTTTATTTTGTAGCTAAGAGATTTGGCACTCCCCTTGTTTGAAGCTTCGTTATGAAATTCATTGGTGGAACTTATTTCTGGATTTTTAGAGCAAAGGAAATTGACAATGGCATCATCATCTAAAAAGATAGGGATGTCAAGCAGCTCGGTTTATTCCCAGTCAATGAGTTCAGGATGTATCAAAGGTAAGGAATCATTGAATTGGTCAAGATCAAAGGCGGTAAGTGTCATGATGGAAGTGTTTTCAAAGTGTTTGATAGCAATGTCAAGGTCTATAATGTTACTCTCCTCCAAATGATCTATCTCGCTTGATGTTTGATCGTCCTCACTAGAGTCATCGATATGTAGTGATCCAAATTCAAGTGGTCTCTAGAGACCCTGAACTTTGTCCCTCCATACATATAGGTGCATACCTCTATATCACATCAATTTTCTTGTCTTCACAAGATTCTTTAGATAGTGAATCCCATTCATATTCATTTGAGTTTGTTTTAGAACTAGCTTGCAATTGGAGGATTCACTCACAAATCTGATGAGTGGTTTCTTCCTTTCTATCCTAATCATGTCTTGTTTTTTGCATTGATTGTGAGAGGCTGAATTGGTTCCATAATACCTTCTTTTCTTTTGCCAATAGGACCTTTTCCTTCATATCCCATATTTTCTA
>VDFB02112382.1:0-17676 GCA_007258455.2 Sequoia sempervirens | reverse complement strand
ACCTCCCTAACGGATACCCTGGACCATGGTACTACCTATACGACATAAAGAAAGGTTCTCGTAGAGAATTCGACCTACGGCCTCCTACTACTCCTGCCCCTAAGGCAGTGAGTGGAAAGAAGCCCCCTTCCAAGGCTCTTGAGTCGACTTTGCTTGTCAATCCTCAACATGTTCCTCTTGCTCCCATACAGGAGACTGTTCCTTTGTCAGAAATGACTGTAGTGGACATTCCTATGGTTGAGTAGGAACCTCTTGTCCCTTCAAAAACTCCAGTCTCTAACTCCAAGAGCCGTAGAAATCACCTTGCATGTGAATGCAAGCACCTGAGAAAGGATCTCTTGGTTGATCAAGCCATCTCACAAAAGGAGGAAGAAACGACTGCCTCTACTTTAGGGCCTCCTACGTCTTCTTCCTCCCTCCCTCCTACTTCTTTTCAGTTTGGCTCTGTACTACTCCTGGATTCTGTTGTGAGTACGAAAGCACCTAACCCTAAATAGGTATAGGTGTTCATCACTCCTTAGATGGAGCTGCCTTTGTTGATATCCATTATGGATATCCAACCCTTCCCTAAGCCCATGGATATGATCAATACTTCTGTTGTATCTGCTGCAGTTCTTTCCTCCTCCTCCTCCATGCATCTAGCCTCGTCTGTAGGGAGTTCATCTCCTCTGACAAAATGTGAGGCTGAGGATGGTCCCTCCAGGAACGAAGAGCATAGGAGTACCCTGCCTTATCCACATGGCAGCCGCGTGTTGACTTGTTTTGTCCTAATAATAGAACCAGTCCTGGCTTCCCCTGAGTTCGTCACCACTCCTGAGTCATTCGGCGAGCTTAGCGATGAACCTCAAGAATATCCTGTCTTGTTCACTGAAGTTAGACATTACACTCCCATGGGGTGTATGTTTAATTCCGTGGATGAAGTCCCAACCTTATTGACAATCTTCACAAAATCGCTAACCTTGACTCCACAAGAGCTCAGCGGAGAGGACCTCGAGGGGCCCTCTTGCTTAGCCCTTGTTGCGGGAGGGTTAGATGCTCCTCCTCTTAACATCTTACCATTGTAGGCTCATCCTCCTTCCCCTTATGAGGATTTAGATTGGTAAGTGGATGACCTCTTGGCCGATCAATGTTAGGAGGAGGCCCCTTTTCTTGATCTTGTGTGTGTGTGCGTGTACTTCGTGATGTGTTCTCCCATGCTTGTGCTATGTGTGCCTAAATGACCCTCGTCACCCCCATTGGTGCTTGGATACATGCATGGTTTATGTGTTGTAAACCTTCCTCTATATGTATCATCATTCTTCCATGTTTGTGCTTGACTTTCGCTAAATTGGGGACGATGCAAAACATTGGGGGAATTTAGACTCCCCTTCCATGTTGACCCAATTTTTTATTTTTACTTTGTCTTGTCGTGCATTCCTCACATGGCCTGGTATAGTAGGGGGTTGATGACAATTCATTTATATACTATTATTATACATACATATATATATATATATCTATGAACAGTTCTGACCCCAAAATATAAGGCTACCCTTGTGTCCTTTGTTTGCGTTTGTTCTCCTTTTACTTTCTTTAGCTTTTTCTCTCCTTTGCTTGAATTGTCCCTTTCATGTGTGACAACGCTTTTCTTTAACACTTTGACTTTTAGAAAATGCATTTATTGCCAACGAATCTTCTCTTGAATGTCTGTGCAAACTTTTCCTCAGAATTGTATTCTCAACTTGGAACCCAAACGAAATGTGTTTCCTTCATCACAGGTTCGTAAAGTAAGGACTTGAGTACCTTCCTACGAAGCGGGAACAAATTTTACTTCCCCTCACATGGGGGCATATCCTTCCTTTTGAATTCCTTGATGGAGGATCGCTCTAAGAAGAACAACTTCTTTCGAACTGTGTATCCGTTTAGTGGACCCCCCTTCTTCCTCACGGTGGGTTCCCAAGGGACCCTTCTTTGAAAGTATCTATTCAATGGATTCCCTTCACATCTAGCCTCGGGACAGCCCCACTAGACTTATTCCATTCTTTTCATGTCTAGCTTAGGGGTATCCCGACGACCATACCTTTGAACAATGCGCCCCTTGGAGTGGACCCCCTCTTTCGTATGCAATTCCCCGACCCTTGAAAGTTGTACTTATTGACGGTCTACGTGACTATCCACTTATTTTCCTACACGATCGCTTTTGACATGGTCTATCTGCGGGTAAACATGTCACCGCTTTTTGACATGTTTTATCTATGGGTAATTGTGTCACCGCTTTTTGACATGTTCTATCTGCGGGTAGACATGTCACCGCTTTTGACATGTTCTATTTGTGAGTAGATGTGTCGCCACTTCTTGACACTGTGGAGTCTGCTTCTTTTGGTTTCCTTCATGAGAGAGATCTTGGAGGACGCCTTCCTTGTAGGTTTGCGGGTTTGTAAGGCACTTACTTCACGGGGCTTCCTTCATGCAAGAAATCTTAAAGAAATCTCGCCGTGTTGGTGGGCCTCAGAAGATGCTTTGTTTTTCTTAACTTCATAGTTCTGAGCAACTATGAAGTTCTTTCGGCTTTCCTTTGCACCTCCGTAAGTTCACTAGATCATGGTTCCGCCTCCCGATGGTTCAGTATACAATTTCTAAACTTAATCTTTCTGATCTACTTTATCAAGCACTCATCAATATTCGTGCTTGCTAAAGTGGGGAAAAATGTATAGGAGTGAATTTTCACCTCATGTGTAAATTTCCCTTTTTGCCTCTTTCCACTTTAGAAAACCAAGTTCGAAGGCTTAATTCCACCTAAGCTCGCTAAGCTTATCCCACTTGGCACCCTGCTTTTGAGCTGCCTATGAGGTGTTTTTGTTGGGGACACCAAAAGATGTAGACGCCCATGTGGCGCTTTACGCCCTCGAAAAGTTCCGTGGTAGCTGAACCTCGTAGGGTCGCTTTCTTCTCATCGAGTTGAAGTTGCAACGCCTTCCGGCCGAATCGGAATCTCAATATGGCCATTTCACTTCATCCCTTCTTCATATTCACCCCTTGAACAATCTTTTCATCTTCTTCAATCTTCAAGAGATCACTCCATAAGCTTCTACAATCCAGACTCTCCAACTTCACACTCGTTGCACTCACTTCAAGCCTTAAGCAACATTCTTGCATTCCATTGCAGCCAAAGCAACACTTCATCACGTTGGTAGAGAAATTTTGGGACCACACCATCGCAACAAAGGTTTGAGTTCCTCTCTTTTTCTTCCCCAAGCAGCCTTGAGTTCTCTTAGTGGAGGTGGTAAGCTTCCCTCTCCTCTCCCCTATCATTTGGCTGAGTTAGCACTTTTACTATATTTCTTTCTTTATCTTGTTCCTAGGTTGTCCGTGGAGGTGGGAATACCTAAACGGGGGTCTGATTGAGGCAGACCCCTATACAGCCACCCAACATTCTCCTCTCTTTCTGTGTGCAAGAGTACGTGCTTCTTAAAGGATCGGCTGGTGAACAAATTCCTTGGTGAGATTCTCCTTGCTCTCTTTACCCTTTTCTATTTACTTTACAATATAAGAGAGTACTTCATTTGCTTAATCACGTCATTCTGGCCCTTTAGTTAGTTAGTTGTCAAGTAGCTGCTCTTGGTGGTTTGACTTCAGTACCTTTGTTGTTGCTTGGCTACATGCATTTAGGGCACACTTGTGAGATTAGTGCGGCCAGACCGACGCCCAAAAGATCAAAGGCTCCGCCCGATAGAGAGCTTGAGGTGTAGTGTTAGACCTAAGAATTGGCTCGCCTAGCCCCATTCTGTGTTTCAATTCTACAAAGTAACTGAGAGGGCTCACGGTCCTCGTTACTTTCACCTCACACTTCGTAACATTACACTTAGTTGAGGTAAGTTAGGGCAGCCTCTCGCGTCTTGACCCTCCGTGACTTGGGGTCTTGCATGCGGTGGTCCCCCTCTCTTGCAAATATATAATATGATTAGTTGGATTATTTAGTGTTGGGTTGGTCCAACACTCTTGCATCTAGGTTAGAGAGGAAGTTTGCCTTCTCTAGATGTTTGATCTCATTTATAAGATCCTATACCTTGAGATCATTCCCATGCTTTGTTGGAATGTTGAACAACAGGTTCATCAAGGGTGCAATTCGAAGTGAAAAAAATTATTAAATACCAATCTTAAAAATAAATTTGAAGAGGTTCATTCCCAACATGTGTTTTGTGAAGGTAATTAAAGTATTAACTATTTCACTAATTGGGGAGTTTATGAATAAGGGATAGCTAAATAGGGTAGCAAATATATCTTATGCTCAAAAGTGGTTATTTTGATTAGTAATGATGGCTAGAAGTATGATGCATATCACCTTATGGAGAAAAGATATTCAATATCAATCAAAGGATAATCATATCAATCTCTAATGATGATGATTACTATATTGATCTAGATCCTTCTAGATATTTCTATAATTGGATTTTAATTTTATTTTTAGAGAATAATTAAAAGATAATGTTCAATAGAGATGATAATGACAAGGAAAATTTCACTACATATGGGTGGTGTTAGGAATTGTGTGGACCCCTCTTCTTATAGTGGGATTCACAAGAATAAGAAAGTTTCAAGGATTTTAGCAAGAGGAGGGTTGATTACTTATTTATAAATATTAAAGCCCGGACATGATAAAACTATGGCTAAAGCATTTACTAAGGGCAGAATTAAACGAAATTCTCAATATAGGGGATGAAATGTTTCATAATGGAGGAGCTTGTTGCATGTCTAATTGGGTTATCAATGGAAGGGATGAAAATATTCAAAGAGAAGATTGTTGGGGATGTATACATGGTTACATTCCTTAAAATTGGTCAAAAATATTATCAAATTACATTTTGTCATGTCAAGAACTCTCATTTACTATTTGAGTTTCAAAGTGTTACACTGCATAATGAGGTATGTTAACCTTCAAGGGATGTTTAAATATGTTTCTAGATATCATTTTATCATATTAAAATATTTTAGACACAAAATTAGGGTTTTATTTTCATTATATCTTATATTTTTCTTGGAACCTTTTATAAAATAACACAAATGAGATCTAGGATTGAACCTCCTTCACTACGGGATAATCTTCTTCTTAGAAGCCCTATTTTGAGTTTCAAGTTGAGGGAGGAAAATTCAACTAGAGTTTTGAATTACTATAACACCTCCTCTAAAAATTTAAACATTCCTTGAAGAGTTACTTTAAACATGTTTAGAAGAGTGCCCCCATTAGCATGGATATAGAGGGATCCTTCTTGAGGGAGAGCAACCCAAAGAATCCAAAGGACATGGAGGATTATGAAAACACCAAAGAGACTAAAAGAATAAGAGTGGTTGAGAAATAAAAAACCAATCTATAGGTAGTAAGGATAATTAATAAGAAGGGATTTTCTTAACATAATAGAGTTCTTAGAAGATAAAGTTATAATTGGGAAGGATGTGAATGAGGATAGGTAAGAGAATGTACTGTAATTAAAGAAGGAAATGGATAAGAAGAAAGGGAAAGATAAACGTCTTTAAAAACTATTAGTTAGGAGTAAATTTCTCAATAAGATGAAACTCACCACGTAGAATCCCTAAAGACTTCTCTATTTTGGTCGTATAAGAGGCTATGGATACTAAATATTCCCTTAAAATATAGTTCTTTATTGGAATCAACAAATTAAATTTGAAACTTCAAATTATTGAGAAAAGGATTGGATGATATATTCAAGTTGAAAGGGAGAAAGATAGGAGGATCTTTTAGAATTGGGATGCTACACCTAGAGTAAACAATTTGGAATATCACCTTTCTAAGTTTAAATAGAGTAGTGTCACCATGGTAGTGGAGTTAGAAAAAATGAAAGAAGACTATCATATAATACTATTCATTCATGAGAAGTCACTAATAGGTATAAATGATATATTTAATAGGCTCATTAAGATAAACAAGTATGAAATCTAGAATAGTTTCATGGGAATAAATATTTCACTAAGAAACCTAGAGAACTAGCTAAAGGACTAGAGATACAATGCCTAGAAGAGAAGAACAATAGAGATGGCAATAATATAAGGGAAGGTCTAGTTGTAAGATGATAAGAAATAAATTTATGTCCTTGTAGGAGGAAAAATGTAACTCAGATTAGACTTTGTTAAACTTTATCAAAGTTTCTACCACTAGTACTCAGAGGCAACTAAAATATTGAAATAGTTATAGTTGTTAGTTTTATGGTTAGATTTAATGTACAAAAATTAATTCAAAATCAAACACAAGAACATAGCAAATACCCTGGGAAAACCCTCCTCTTGAGGGAGAAAAACCCAACAACAATATATCACTTATATATTGAATTATCACAATGATGATCTCCTTACAAGAGGCCGATATGAAGGCCTATATATAGGAATCAATATTATGATGCACACAAAAACATATAGAGACAAATCACTGATCAACTCACAACCTTGAATAATGCCGAACTTAATCTTTGATGAACTTTAATCTGTCCTGTACAAATTCGCGCCAAGTAGAAGGAATGCAAGAACAATAAAATCGATGATACAATGAGATGGAACAATGTGAATATATACAAGTGATAGGGAAGGATGTGTCCTTTCAAAATAACAAGTCGACCCAACATAGAGAGATGTGCCTCTTCAATAAAATTGCGCCCATGCAAGAGAGGTTAGCTTCATTAACAATTCACGCCTCTTCATAATTCGAGCCTCTTCAATAATTGATCACCATTTATTATTAAAGACGTGTCTCTTGAATTTATCCAATCGCTATAAATTAAATAGCCTTAGCTATTATTTAATTTATCTTGTCATCAAGGAGATCGCTGGAAGTGGAGACCGACGCTGCAAACATCAACACTCCCTCTCACTAGGGAGAACACTTCCAACTGCACAAGACATATCACCTCATCATGTTGTCTACCACAATGGCTACAACCATATGTAGAAAAGAGAGATATCACCTCATCGTGATATCAGATATCACCTCAACATGATATCAACCATAATGGCTACAACCATGTATGGTATGTACAAGTGTTCATCACTTGTGTGATGTTGTCACTCAACATGACTTTTTCCATGGCTCTCCCAGAGGGTGAAACACAAGTACAAGAAAATAATCACGTACTCCTCTCACGATGTTTTCATGGAGTCACACACACATGACATCCACCATGGCTCTCCCAGAGGGTGGAAACAAGGGATTTCACCTCGAACTTCTCCTCATAGAGAAGAACCGCTTTAACAAGGGATTTCACCTCTAATCCTCTCATAGAGAAGAAATCTCTTTAGAGGATCACTGACACGTAGACTCCTTCTCGCTAGGGCTATATTCTCCACCATACCAAGCTTATCCTCGAAGTACAAACTTTATCTTAGAGGGATGCTTTCAGAGAATGTCTCACTGCTTGCTCATCAGTGTTGATATGCCTCAATTGGATTGCTTTCCTCAATACCATATCTCTGTTATAGTGGTATTTTATCTCAACATGCTTGGTTCTGTCATGAAGCATAGGATTGATAGAAAGCTTCACAAAGCTTTGGTTATCAAGCAATGAATGATAGTAGGCCCATTGATTGTCCAAACAACTCGGCATGGAGCTTAATGGCTACATCATTTCCCCGAAGCCACTACACACAAGCCGTGAATGTACTTTGCCTTTGATGTACCTTAATGCTACGATGATCAGTCACGCACTGTGATATCATAGCAAATCTCAAACTCATAACATCTATAGAGGTGCTCTTCCGACGCTACACCAATCGTAATCAAATATAACCTCATGTAGCTCCAAGTCCACATCCTAAGAATATCTCAACCTATATTCAATCAAGGGTGGGCTACACAAGTATCTCAGGATATGTTTTGCTACAACTAGATGTATCTGCCTGGGTTCACACATGAACTGACTAAGTGCACTCACTGCATAGCAGATATCCGGTCTAGTATTGACTAGATACATCAACGATCCAATCAACTATGTATATAGAGGATCCACTAGATCTAAACTAGCTGCAGCCTCCTTAAACATCTTCTTCAGGTTCAGTAGGCTCCCTCTGAATCTTCAAGTACTTGCATCAACCTTCTGACCTCTTCGTCCAAGATTGCCTGCAACACTTGCCTTAGATAAATGTTTTCCAGTGCACACCTCTGGTACTGTAGAGAGTTCAGGATTGTCCTCCTCGACCTCATCCTGCATCACACTATTCTGAATAGGTTTGCGGAGCTACCAATGTCAAATCCAGATGACAATCTTGAGCAATTCTGATCTCAACAGTTGAAGGGGTCCTCTAAGGGTTTAGCACCTAGCCTTGCAATACAATAATCTTCACTTCTTCTCAGTGAGTTACAAACCTCCCTCTTGATCCTTTCTTCAGAGATTGCAAAGAATACTTTTGGAAGTGAACTCCTCTAGCCACCAACTCTCACCCCATAGCTTCAATTTGTGATTCCACACTTGATCATTTCTTTGGTTAGCATGAATTCCTCATAAGATGCCTCAAGCTTTTCATCACTAAGCAATCTCTCATCACCTTCTTTCCCTTAGATCTCTCTTGGAAGCATTTTAGATAGAGATTACTAACCATTTATAATTATCCAAAGAAATATCAAGGCTAGAATCATACAAAGTTTACTATCTTAGGTTATAGAATGAATACATAAGAATTTATGGACAATATTAAAACATGAATAAATAAATCAACCTAAAGAGAAATATATCAAAAAATAGAATGAAGGAATAAAGAAACTTGTCTTTATTGAATTTTGATATAACTCTTTCTTCCATCTTTTTTTCCTCTTAAGAGTGCTAAAATTAGCACAACAAAGGATAATCTGCACAACTATAGATTTCTTGAATGCATTATGCAGTTAGCATGTAGAACCAAATCTCTTCAAGATTTCAAGGCTCTATCACAGTTCATGCATTTAGAGAATGATATCGATGTGACCAACTAATCACCATCGAAATTGCAATTCTCTTTTTATTTTAGAGTCACACTCAAAAATCTTCACAACCAACATGACATAACTTGCAATAAATGAAATCTTCAAAGGATCTTATGCTAGTGAACACAATTCAAGAGAAACAACTATCTCTATAATTACAAGATCCAACTAAATGATATAACAAAGAATACTTTTCTCTTTAAATATTCTGATGGATGCAAATACTGGACATAGTAAGATGTACACCCGCTTCATGCTTTAGGATCAACACACAACCTTTCACTGCTGAACACAGCTCCATGGCTTGGAATAAATAGAAATTTCCTAGAATCCTTTTGAGGAGAGATCTCATCCAAATCTACAAATGAAGCATGTTGATTAGGCCTGGTTGGACAATCCTTTGCATAATGACCAAACTTGTCACAATGAAAACATTGGACTTTGGAGAGGTCCCACTTCTTCTTGAATGCGGGAGCACCATCCGACCCTTTATCTCTATTCCTCTTGAAGTATCCTTTTTTTCCTCCTTTTCCTTTCTTCTTCGAGGATTGAGCAGAAAGAACATGAATGTCTTCATTTGTAGAGCTTCGACCAATACCTCTCATAGCCAACCTAGACTCTTCTTGAATACAATCTACCCTCAAACGATCAAACTTGGGAAGTTTCGATCTTGCACTGATTCCTTGAATGTAAGACTCCCAAGATGAAGGAAGACCATTAAGGGCAAGCATGGTCAAATCCTTGACATCAACAAAATGACCGATAGTAGAGAGCTGATCTCTCAATTCGAAAATCTTCATGAAGTAAGTGATGACAGATTCTCCCTTCTCTCAGCTAAAGTTCCTGATCGGGTGTTGTTGATTTCGTACATCTCCTCCAATGTTTTGAACATGTCCCTTGCCATCTTCAACTTGGAGACAATCAGAACAATATGATCTTTAACGAAATCAACCCACATCTTCTTTGCCTTGATGTCTTTCTTCCTCCACTGCAACTTCTCTTCTTCCTCCTCTGGTTCGGAAACTTTGGTCTCCACAAACTCAGCCAAATCATTCTCTTCCAAGGTGAGCATGATTTTGAACCTCCATGATGTATAATTGGATGCTCCCTCAAGTCTATCCTCAATTTTAAGACCATTCACCATCTTGACTAAGATAGAGATAGACAAAGATATGAAAAAGAGAATAGAGAGTATCGCTGCAATAACAAATCTGATCACGATCTTCTTCAAACCCGCTCTAATACCATGTTAGTTTTATGATCAGATTTAATGCACAGAAATTAATTCAAAATCAGACACAAGAACACAACAGAAACCCTGGGAAAACCCTCCTCTTGAGGGAGAAAAACCCAGCAACAATATATCACTTATCTATTGAATTATCACAATGATTATCTCCTTACAAGAGGCCGATATGAAGGCCTATATACAAGCATCAATATTATGATGCACACAGAAACATATAGAGACAAATCGCTGATCAACTCACAGCCTTCAATAATGCCTAACTTAATCTTTGATGAACTTCAATCTGCCTTGTGTACCCCAAGTAGAAGGCTGAATGCAAGAACACTGCGGCCCTTCTTCATAATCTCGAGCCTCTTCAATAATTAATCACCATTTATTATTAATGGCATGTCTCTTGAATTTATCCAATCACTATATATAAATTAAATAGCCTTAGCTATCATTTAATTTATTATCTTGTCATCAAGGAGATTGTTGGAAGTGGAGACCGACTTTGCAAACATCAACAATAGTTAGGGGTTCTTTGTTCCTCTATTTTTGTTTTTTGTTGTTACTTGATCTAGTTGGTCAATTCTTTTTTTAATCTTGTCTAGGTATGTAGTTGGTAAAAAAATTATTGTTATTTTGTTGTGTTTTTTCTAATATTTTATTGGATGTAAAGGGTTTTTGGGTCCCTTCAAAATTTCAAAACCTATTTTACCCAATTTAGTAAAAATAATACTTTTGAGGATTTTGTTGAGGGTTTATTAGACATTTTTGCTTGGTTGTCACCTTCTAGGTAGTAAGGGGTGGAACATTTATGTTTGATGTGGATATTTTCACATAAGGTGTGGATATTGTGGTTTTAAAAATATTTTCCATTATTCTTAATAATAACCTAGGGTATATCATAAAAAAAAATAATGTGGTTGAAGGATGAACTTGGATATTTGTTATTAAATGGTATAAGTGAGAGGAATTTCTTCAACTCAATTAGTGGAATGTTTTATTATGTTGATAATGAATGTTTGTTTGTTTTGGGATGATGGATTATATTTCCAATCAAATCTTAATGTATAAACATGTAATGGAGTTGTAAATAGCTAAATAGATTGGGATGGTGCATGGATCATGTCCCCATGCTTCTAGAATGCTAAACATTTATTGATATATTGATAGGAATCATTCCACATGGTAGGAAAATAATATCCCATCCTTATAAAATTGTTAGCTATGACTATTATTTGTGTGTAATCTACAAATACCATTATGAACCTCTTCAATTTCTAGGTTTAATTCATCCAAATCGATAACTATCAACAAGGTTCCATCATAACCCCTTGTTGGAAAAACAAGGACATACAACTAAGAGGGGGGGTGAATCAGTTGTCACAAAATATTAAAAAATTTCAACCTTAACTTAACTTAATCTCAGATATGATGAATGAATAATAAACCATAAACAATCAACACATCAGAAACATAGAGAACACCAAGATTTTTACGTGGAAACCCTATTAGGGGAAAAACCATGGTGGAGATCAGTCCACAAGATTATACCTTGTTAAAAGTATAAGAAAAATCAATGGGAATGCACATGCATTCAGGCACATTGCCTAGAGCTCGCTGCTCAAATACAAAGAGGACTCACTATCCAAAGAAAGATTCAGATTAAAACCATCTAGATTTGAACTGAGAAAATAACATTTGCTAATCCCTGATTACAATTCCAATTAAGCACATAAACTCTTCTTCACTCTTCTTCACACTCTGCTCTGCCTTCGAATGATCTGATCAAAATTCACACATAGGGGTCACACACTTCACACTTCATCCACCTCATACACCACATACATACTTTACACCGATAAAATAATTGCTCTTATACATCCGCAACATGGAATTACATTGCTAGCAGTTGGCCACAAAGAAATAATAAAATAATTACAACCAGTCGGCCCAAACACATAAAGATTATTCATGCGAATCCACCAAGGTTGGCCACAACATAGTGTAGACCCAAATTAACAAATCCAACACAAAAATACTTCAATTAATTTCTCCTCGAAGATCCACAACATGCTTCAACACCTAGTTGGCCATGAACATGAAAAATATGAACATGCAAGAGAAAATCTTGGATCACGAGCACCATGATCAATGCAAATATGCGGCACAAATAGAGCATGAACTAGAAACATCCATAAATACCATGAAACACTAGAGAAACATCCAAAACAACTGAACTTCCAGAAATCACATGATCTTTACTTAGGAACACAAACTACAGTGATAGAAAAACTGTCAGAATATAAATCGTCATAACTTGAAAAAATCTTCACGCGGATCTCTAAAACTTGACGTGGATAAACTAGACACACTCAACAATAAACCATTTAGATTGAAACCTTAGATTAGTAACGTACTGATCACATCGACAGAAAGATTCTCACTACTCCACTGACAACCTCAAGCACTTCATATTATAATTTTCTCAATATCCTTGACATATGCAACTTCTAATACAACAATGCTAAGAGTGTTGACATCAATGACAACCACATATTAGTAGCACAACCACAACATCTAACAATCTCCCCCTTTGGCATTGATGGAAACACATGATGTGAAAAATACCATCAACCCAACAACACTTATTCTTTCCTCAGCTCTTCTCCCACAAAGATTTTTCACATTGCTCTTCTCCCCCTTTGACATCAATGTCAAAGATCTCTTCCATGCAAGCTCTGAAACACATATCTACAGATTTGAACATCTGACTACTTCCCCTGAGTAGCAGCCACCAACATCAATTCGTATCAAAATATGATCATGAAGCATACAGATTGATGCAAACCAATGCATCTCTAGTTCATATCAGGAGGGGTAATTACCCCTAGCATCCCTTTGAGATACTCAAAAGTATCCTTTGGCAATGACTTAGTGAAAATGTCTACAATCTATTCTTTAGTAGGCACATACTCCAGTCTGACTTCTTTCTCACTCACTTTCTCCCTCAGAAAGTGGAACTTGATTGATATATGCTTGGTCTTAGAGTGTAGCACCAGATTCTTTGATATGTTTATTGCACTTGAGTTGTCACAGTGTATGAAAATAGGCTCATCATATGTAGCTCTGATATCTTTCAGCATCTATTTCATCCATAACACTTGAGTACAATTATTTGCAATAACAATATACTCCACCTCAACAGTAGATAGAGAAATGGAATTATGCTTTTTCCTCAACCACGATACCAACTTCTTCCCTAGGAAGAAATAACCACCACTAGTAATTTTCCTGTCATCTACATCTCCTTCCCAATCCGCATTAGTATAGGCATTCAGAGTAAGATCATCATCTTTGTTGGAAACAAGAAACACTGAGAGGGGGGGTGAATTAGTGTTCTGCAAAAATTAAATTTATTATTCTGATCTTTAATCCGCTTAGAACATTCAACCAAAGTAATACGCAGAAACAAAAAGAAAACAACCACAAAACCATAACACAATGATTTTTACGTGGAAACCCTGTTACGGGAAAAACCACGGTGGATGTCCAATCCACAATAAGTTCTGAGTATACCCAAAAGAAAGATCACAAAATGGGAATGCACTTGCATTTAGGCACACTGCCTAGAGCTCACTGCTCAAAATAGGAAGGCTCACTACCTTACAAGATTTGGATTAGATCCAAGAGAATGAACTGAAAGATTAGCATCTACAAATGCTTGATTATAGTTCTAGTTAGGCTCTGTTGTCGATCTTCTATCCTTTTGACTGATACTAAATGATTCACACCACAAAATATTTATGCGCAAGTGAAACTATGCATAAAATTACTATAAAACTCTTCATATATTCACAACACACACCAACACACCTTCTTTATATATCAAAATGATATAATTGATCATCTATATATATCCGCGACTAAGGATTTAATCGCTACAGGTCGGCTCCAATAAAACTTAGAAATATTTGCAACTTGTCAGCTCAAATCATGAACAAAATTCAATGCACATCCACAACGGTTGGCTACAGCTTAGCTTGGACCCAAAACATAATGAACAACCACAAAAATATTCGAATAAACATTCCTCAAATATCCGCAATACATTATATCAACTAAGTCGGCCCTAAAATACTGATAAACATAAAATTATCAACTGGATCATCAAACTTACACAAAGCTTGGTACGAGGCACTGAAATCTCTGGATAACATAATAAATATACTGATAAACCTCCCATGAGATCCATAGCTTAAAATACCAACTAGAAATCTACAAGTGAGTTGATGAACACAAAATTTCCGGATACTCTATTCATCATGACTGTCCTTAGTCTGCCTACCAGTAGGAGAAAATAGTGTCATGCGGATCCAATTAATGACTAGGGTTGCCATAAATGACAAAAAAAAGCATAATTGCAGTGTCTGTTGCCAACAATCTCCCCCTTTGGCATTGATGGCAACACTTAGTGAAAAATGACTAAGTGTTAGATCAAAACCAACATGAATTACACTGCCACTTCAAAACTTCTAAAATAAACTTCAATCTTGGCTCAGAAAAGCAACTCCCCCTACGATGACTATACATTTTTCACAATACACTTCTCCCCCTTTGACATCAATGGAAAAAACTGAAACAAAATTCCAAAACTATACAGGAAAGAACTTGTAACTTACAAAAGTTTGAAAACATCTGCAAAGTCTTGCTTCAACACTCTTAAATTGTCATCACAAACCTTTTTGAGACTTTCCAAAATTGTTATGTGACCACACATTAAATAAGATTGAGCTTCTGCAGATTCTAAGTTCACTGGGTCACTAACTGCCACAACAACTTTCGCTTCCTTCAAAGCACTCACCATTATCTCAATCTTCAAAAAAATTAGTCCTCTGAGTTCACTTACTCTCCCAACAATCCTGACAGATTCATTCTTTAAGCATCTTATTTTGTCAAGTAGAGATGTTACTTGAACTTTTGAGCAACATCATTGGCTAATGGATCAAAAGTATCAGAAATGATAGCCAATTGATTTTCAAGATCCTTCACCTTTTTTCTCATTACCTTCAGTAAACTTGGACATAACCAAACATGCTTATAGGCCTTTCCAGCTTCAGATATGGAATCTTGAATGTTCTTCATGCAGGTGGCTAACAAATTCTTATATTTTGCAATCACTTCCTTTAACCAACTAAGTCTCTTATCATTAAACTCTTTTTGCATTTTATCCTTAACAGATTTCTCAAGAGACTCGAATTGAGTACTTACATCATTTATGAGCTTATTTATCTCACTGGAAGAGGAACCAGACAGATCCATGACATGAGTAGGAATTAATTTCTACAAGACTCTAGTGCAAGACTTAGCAATTCACTATCCTCTATGTGAGACTTCAGAATATTCTCACTGGCCTTAGCTTGAGCAATTGATGCGACCTTCATCATCTGAATTGGGGACAAAGCAGACAGATTGATTGAGCTTTCATCCAATTCAGGATCAAAAACTTCTTGTTTCTCCACCAAAGATCTCTTCACTACCTTGGCAATGTCTCTTGCCCCCACTCTGATTTCCTGAACCTTTATTTCTTCAACCTTGGGTTCTTCTGAGACTATTTCTGGATTTCCTTCAGTCACTTTAACCTCTTTATTTTTCATCTCCTTCTCCTCAACTAATACCACCTTAGGAACTTTAGTTTCCATAGGTGTCTCTATATTTTCCACATTAGGAGGAATATGAAAATCCTCAGCATCTATATTCACTTCCTCATTCTCTGGAACATTTTCATTATTTGTAACTTCTTCAACATTTATCTTATTCTTTGCCAGAAACTCTTCCAAAATTTTCTTGGTTTCACTAACAATAGCATCAATTTCACCAATCATGAGTTTATTCACCCTTGTCTTGCTCTTGAATTCCTTTTTATATTTTCCAAGGAGTGCATTCATCTCCTTAATTAACATTTCAAGACATAAATCAACAAGAATTCTCTTCCTCAGATTCTCTTCTTTTGTTCTAGCACTTAATCTTCTCGACTCCAAAATATTATACAGACTCTTTGGTAAACCATACATAATCTCAATAAGAACCTTATTGAAAATTTTCATATATTTTATTGTGGCTTCTTCAAGAACTCTTTGACCATATTCATCAAAAGTTTCATACAATTCACAGAGGGGCTTAAGATTACCATCCTTGACAATTGCATTCTCAACTTCCTCAACTAACATACCGGGTTTGTCAATTTTTGCCTTCTTTTCTTTTTCTTCTTTGCTAGAAGATTTGTTATTGTTTAACTTGACAGCCTAAGTTCTGGTAGCCTTCATTTCTCTCAAAAATTCTTCTGATTTTGTTTCCTTATCTTCTAAAATAGCTTCATATGTTCTTGAGCTTTTATTTTTCTCCCTTTTACCGGAAGGCTTGTCTTGAGCTGGCTTGGCTGTAGGGGAACTCCTGGTAGACCTAGTGCATGCAGAAGATGTTCCCGGACTAGCTTGCTCTTTCTCTTTTGCTGCTTCAGCCTCTTCTCTCTTCCTTCTTACTTCTCTCAATTTCTTTACTGGTATGCCCATATTTTCTGCAAGAACTTCTACCTCTTTCCTTACTTTCCTGGTTATCACTAGTTTTTTTAGTTCCACATGAACCTGCATACTTTTCTTTGCATAGATTCCAAACCTTTCTTCTCCCTTATCCAAAGGTGAACTCAACAAGTGTTCTGCATACATCTTTAGGATGTTCTCCTCTACTTCGTAACCCATAGGCATGATCCATATTGTTCTGGGATCAACAACTTCCATATCACATTGGTCAATATCCACCATGAAGCAGATAGTGTCTTTATATTGCTCCACAATTGAAGTGGGAATTCTTTCCCTGGCATGCATCATATCCTGGAAATTTTTGAAGTACCCCCAGAGGGTAGTATTTCTGACCTAACGATCACCAAATCCATACAACATGTTCCTTATCTGAACAGCTACGGGTTCATTATTTTTCCAATGTACTTTTCTAACACCCGGAACCTCATCCGTGCAATAGAAAAATAAACACAATAGCAAATTGCCATATTTGAAAGTGTTCTTATCTTTCTTGATTTTACTCAGATTCTCCATCAACTGACTTTTGAGCAGCTCGCACAAGTCATATTCTCCATTTTGCTTCACCATTTCATAAGCTGCATAGATGGTTGTACTAGATACAAAATTATCCTGGCTAGAGTGGTATATCTTATAACCGATAACCATTAATGCAAATTTTACATCCACTTCAACAATGTCTTCTTTTGTCATTTCCCTTCTATCCCATTGAGCACCTGTTGCCTTTGTAACCTTCTCATTCTTCACGGATTTTAAGACTGGAAGTCTACCGGTGGAATTCAAACCCGTGACTGCACATATTGCCTCTTTTGTGATCTTGAAGGGTATTTTTAGCCACATGAACTTGTCATGAACACAACTCAAAATGTATCTAACCCATTCACTCTCCTCAAATATGGGAAATTTCA
>VDFB02112380.1:0-24273 GCA_007258455.2 Sequoia sempervirens | reverse complement strand
CATGCAAGGTCTTGGACCTATTTCCCAAGACTCACAATCTAAAGATGTTGGTACAACCTCTAGACGTCCTCAACAAGCCTTTTTCACAAGAAATGTCGACTCTTCCCATCACCCCACCAGATCATATGTTGCCATCCCTCCTCCTCTATCATATCACCTCAAAACAACTATCCATATTCCCCCTTCATCTGCTCCATCCATTTTAGGTCCGTACATCCCTCCATCCACCATATCCCATCATTCATTTACTCCATCCATTTTGGGTCCGTATATCCCAAACTCACCTCCTTCATCTCATCCTTTCATCCATCCAACACCTATCCATGTCATCCATCATAAACATCCCTCTCACATGTCCCCTAATCAAGATCAACAAAGGCACATACCCGCACATCCTCCATCTACACATAATCCTACCTTCGTCGCTCCACATCATCCATCTCCTCGCACCCATCCCATTGCTACCAAAAGCACTTTGGGTATTAAAACAAGAATGTATCAATCTAAAGATCGACATGAATCTAAAGCTTTCGATGTCCCCTCCAAAAGACATGGTGAAGAGAAGAAAAATATAAATCTAAATCCACATCAAATTCGTAGGCCACAAAGGCCCACCAAAGCAAAGATCAAAACCATGTGGATCCCAAAGAAAAAAGATGCAATGCCATCACATGAAAAATTTGTAAGAACATTCAAAGTCGCTAATCCAAAAGCTAATCATACACCCCTTTCATCTCCTAAGTCTGTTTTGGGTCCCTATGTCCTTAAATTCACCATTCCATCTCCTCCATTATCCCCACATTCTCCATCCCTTAATCCTATTATCTTTTCACATCCACCACCAAATGTGCCAATGTTGGTCCTGAACACATCTCCCCATCATTCCATCCATACCCTTTGCAGCATCCCATCCATTATCCCATGTATCTCCCCTCTCAAATCCCTCTAATTCATCCTCTTGCATAATCCATTTATCCTAATAAGGTTGTACCAACATCCAACAGTCACTTCAAACATGGGCTCTTAATACCTCATATAGAACTTGATGCTTGAGTCCTTCATCCATATCCTTATCATGTATCTTCTAAATTCCCTTATCCATTTTCATCCCCCTATTATCCAAAAAATCCAAAAAAATAAAATAGTAAAGAGAAATAATTTGTCCAATGGTGAAAACTTGGCAAACAAGCGCCTTGGATAAGTACCATGATGAAAACCTGGCAAACAGGCGTCATGCGTAAATCCCCATCTGCACTTGGGAGCAACTTCTTGATATGCATTCCCTCCCTTTGCTATGCTTCCAGCTATGCACCTATAATCCCCTCCATCCCACCTATCTTCCGCGTCCTACCATCATATCCCATTTATCTCCCATCCCTCTATCCTTCTTGTGATCTTGATCAAAACAGGGGCACCTATCTATACATGCTTTGGCCACCTCTTGGTATACATTCCCTTCATCCATGCTATGTTGTATTCCTTGGTCACCCATCCTATCCTCATTTAGTTATCTCCTTTATCTTCGCATCCAATCGTCTTCCATCCCTCATGCCTCCTCATATATGACATATCTAGAGTGGGGGTATTTGCTTCCTTTGTGACATAGTCCTTGGAGACACCATCTATCATAACATCCCTTTATATCTCTCTCCATCTATCACAACATCTCTTCCATCTCCCCATCCTTATCTTCATGTCCCTCTATCCCAACATCCCTTCCATCTCCCCATCCTTATCTTCGTGTCCCTCTATCCTAACATCTCTTCCATCTCCCTATCCTTATCTTTGTATCCATCTATCCTAGCATTCCTTTCATCTCCCAATCCTTATATTCTTATCCCCCCATCCCCCATCCGCCGCTACCCAGGGCGTGTCCGCCCCTGGCCCGGGGCAGCTCCGCCCCTTTGTCGGGGCGGCTCCGCCCCTACCCGGGGCGTGTTCACCCCACCCAGGGCGTGTCCGCCCCCTGGCCCAGGGCGGCTCCGCCCCTTGCCGGGGCGTGTCTGCCCCACCCAAGGCATGTCTGACCCCTTGCCAGGGCGTGTCCGCCCCACCCGGGGCGTGTCTACCCCACCCGGGGCGTGTACGCCCCTGGCCTGGGGAGGCTCTGCCCCTACCCGGGGCGTGTCCGCCCCACCCGAGGCGTGTCTGCCCCCTGGCCCAGGGCGGCTCCACCCCTACGCGGGGCATGTCTGCCCCTGGCTCGGGGCAGCTTCGCCCACCCGGGGCGTGTCCGCCCCTGGCCTGGGGTGTGTCCACCCCTACCCGAGGCGTGTCTGCCCCCTGGCCCAGGGCGGCTCCGCCCCTACCCGGGGCGTGTCCACCCCAGCCTGGGGCGACTCCGCCCCTACCTGAGGCGTGTCCGCCCCAACCCGGGGCGTATTTGCCCCCATTCTGGGACGTATCCGCCCCTCTGTGCTGTGCGGCGGCGTGCCCCATTTTCTGACAATTATCGTTCCATCACCAAAATTACATAAATGCCACTTAGAACATCATTAAATCCCATATCTAGCATCAAATCATCCATCCCAATCACCTAGACTTCATTTTGAGAATTTTAATTTTTGTGTCGAAACTTTTGGAGGCCATAACTTTTGACTTGGGTGTCCGTTTGAGTTGAAATTTTACGGGTGGTTACATTATGAGATAACAAGTGGATTCCCAACTAGCTTCTTTGAAGGCTGTTGAAACCCATTTTGCCACATTTTCGGGGCCTCAAACTTTCATTTTGACCCTCAAAATCTCAATTTAGTATTTTTTTCCAGCATTTTAAAAAATTGTTTTCACTCATAACTCGAAATGCATATCTCAAATTTGGGATGTTAGTTGGCAATTCATCCTATCTCATCATTGGGCATTTCTTGGAAAAAAATTAGACTCTCAAAAGTATATCCATGAGGTTTCATAAAATGGAAAAAATTTGACAATTTTTAAAAATTGCCAAATCTAGAAAAATCTGATTGTCAACACTTTACGCCCTTTAAACCCCAAAACTTGGTGTAAAATCAATTCTATCATATCATCCTCCCAAGTCATTTCAATAATTTGGATAACTATCCCATCCCTGAGCTTTATGTGATCGTCATCATCCTATCCAATCCAACTAGTCTATCCTATCTCATCATATCGGTGTCATCATCCTCCACTCATCCTATCATTATCCTTTATCCATTATTTATCTTTGGTCTTTTGTCGAACTACGTTGCCCCTGCGCTTTCACGTAGGCAAGGTCGATCACTTGATCCACCCCCGAGGATCCTTTATCATCTATCATCGGTCTTTCTTCTTTTTCCATCTTGTCATCCATCAAAGTCTCCATCATGGTCCATCGTCAGCCTCTTGTCGAACTACGTTGCCCCTGCGCTTTCACATCGGCAAGGTTGATCATTTGATCCGCCCCCGGGGATCCTTTATCATCTATCGGTCTTTTGGCTTTGTCTATCTGATCCTCTATCGTCTCTCGTCGATCGCCATTGTCCACTTTACTCATTTTGTCCATCCTATCTTTACCATCTATCAAGGTCTCCATCTTGGTCAGTTGTCAGCCTTTTACCGAACTATGAGGGCTCTGCGCTTTCACGTAGGCAAGGCTGATCTTTGATCGGCCCCCGAGCCCCTAGGTTTTTAGGGTGTGTTAGTCTCATGTCTTGTGTCGTGTCATCAAGATATGCCCTTATCTAGCCAGTTCCTCACAAATGAGACCCACTTGTATCACGAAATCCAATCGATTTTGAACATCCCGCATCATAATGATCTTTTAGTGTAGTATCCATCATGATCAGTCTCAACAGGATGCATCCTTCCTAATAGACCTCATCAATCCCATCCATCCCCTTGATCCTATGGCAAAGGACATTTGAAATTGATTGCGATCTTTTGATGCTTTTGGCTTTTGTTTATCATTTGAGCTCCCTATCATCACTTGTCAAGGCCTACCATGATCCATCATATTATGGCTGTTTTGATTGGTCAACATAGGGCATATCTTGATCTTTTGTTTGATTGTGTCTTCTTGGTTGTCCCACATAGTACCCACCAAGATCCCCAAGTCTTGTGTTATGCTGGGGCATCCTTTTGTGCTTGTGGTTATCTCAATACCTGGCCCGACCAAGGTCTTTGTGACTTTGGGGTGTTGGGATAGCCTTCTTGTCTATTGTGTTTATTTCATGCATTAGACACTATTATGCCTTGGTTCCACATACCCTGGCACTTGGTGTCTTATGCTATAGCAAAAATCAGTGCTCTAAAGATGGCAAATTGCATTAGGATTGCATTTCATTTTTATCATCTTGTATGCATCCCCCATCCTCTCATCTATCAAAATCCCCCCATCCATTCATCCTTCATCCTTATCTCACATCTCTATCCAATCCCCATCCATTCCATTTAGCCTGAATCATCTAATCTCCTCCTTGGTTTTGTCCCCAATTTTGTTACAAGCCTTCATCCAATCATCCTCATCATCATCATTATCCAGATGTATTCTTTTGTATCCCTTCGATGTTGTTTTGGGATGTATCCTTTCCTCGTCAACAACACTTTCATCATTATCATCGGGAGGTACTCTTCCCTATCCTTTAGTGGTGTTTTAGAATGTATCATTCCCTCATCAATACCACTCATTGGGATGTATCCTTCCATATCCTCATGTTGTTTCGAGATCTCTCATTCCTTCATTAACAACACTCCATCCATCCTCAACCCCTTTTGGCTTGTACCTTGAGTGGGGCAACATCATTTTCGTCTCTGCATCCATTTACTTCCCAACCTCCTACCGCCTTTTCATCCTTTCATATCCATCCCTTTGCATCCTCTTCCTCATCTCCCATTTCATCATTTCATCCATTTCGAGAGCACATTTGTGTTCTCTTGAACCCACATGTCCTCTCGAGGGGGCATCCTCAATCCCTACTCTTCATCTTCACCCCCACCATCTTTCTTCCTAGTCATCCATTTGATGACTGGGGCATCCTTCTCAATCTAACCATATCCTCCTAGGTTCTATATTTTAATATTCTTTGAAATAATGCTACTTCATAACACCATCTCAAAGAGGGGCAAAATGTAGACATCCAAATTTGGACAATTAATTTATCCAAATTTATCATTTTTCATCTAAACATCCTCTTATCTATGTTAATTAAGTAATATTACTATTATTTAATTAATATCCTTAATTCTGCCAAATCCCTAAGGTATTTAATTAATAATTAAATATTAAATACCTTACCCTCCTTAATCCTCTTTTTATCAAATAAATTAAATAAATATTACATTTATTTAATTCCTCACATGTCATTTTTATCTAATCCTAATCAATTTCTTAATCTCTTCATTAAAGATGTGCACATGCCTAATCCATGATTAGGATGTGTCACATCCTCCAGCTTTTGCAAGTTGGCTTCTAATCAGCATTAACCCCTAATTATCCTCTAATTACTGATTAATCAAACCTAATTAATACCTTAGTCAACTCTCCCCATCCCCCAAGGAATTCTTAATTCCTTTTTATTCACCCTAGGCTCCTCTCTTCCCATGTGAATTTTTAATTCACTTTTATTATTCCTAGAATCCCCTTTTCCCATGCATCTTCTAGAACCTTTGACTTGTCACATCAAGTCACATGTGACAAATTCCCACCTTTTGGGAACCTTGTCTTATCCACTAGATTCTTCCAATCATTGTGAATTTTTAATTCACTTTTATTCTCCCAAAGTTTTCCCTCTCCCCATGTGATCATTGAAAAGTCACATCAAATTACTTGGAAGGTACTTGTCCTTACTCCACATCATGTACCTCTCTTCCACATCACCTACACATCATCTCACCCTTAGCCATCTCACATTCCACATGTCAAAATGTGAGGGCTTGTGAGTCCTCAATTCACCTTAGCCCTTCATCTTGACCTTGTTGGATAAATCCCAACCATTGAATTCTCTAGAGAATTCAAGTTTCTCTATAAATTCCCCCTCCTCAAGGGCATTTACAAGACTTGGCCATTTTGCAACTAAATGTTGCCATTTTGTGCACTCATCTAGCCTTCAATTACATTCACTTGCATTTACATCTAAGCATATAGTCAAATCCTTCATTTTTAGCCACATCAAGAGCCATCAAGGAGCATACAAATCAATCCAAATCAAGGGCCAACCAAAGAGTTTCAGCTGCAAGAAAGAAGGTATAACCATCTATCTTCATTTAACATTTTCTTCTTTGCATTTTACAAATTCCTTAGGCTAATTTTGAGGTGTTTCATTATGTTTTCCATTGCATTTTAATTGTTTAGAATAGGTTAAATATTTTGATATCATAGTAGGTTTTGGTGTATTCACTTGGGGAATTCTTGCCATTGGAATGGCAATCCTTTTTTCCACTCTTGGGTTGGATGTCGTTTCATCTCCTTGTTTTATTTTGGAATAGGTGGAGCAAGTTGTTGAAAATGCTTCCTAAATGGATTTTCTATGAAAAGTTGTTTATTTCAAGTTTGTAAATTCTTTTGGATGTTGTGTTTAAAATTAGGTTGAAAATACTTTTACAAAAAATATATATCTATTGTATTTATTTTTAAAAGGGGGATTGCTTGATGAAAGAAATTATTGTATATTGTTGCATTTCTCCCATTTAGAGATTTTTAGAGTTATATGTGTTGGTTAAATACAAATGAGTAAAAATGATTGTTTAAATTGTGACATTAACACATGCACGCACACGCACACACATGCCCACGCACACACACATGAATATTGTATGTTGTTGTTATGTTTCCTTTTTAAAATAATATATATATATATATATATATATGA
The DNA here is from genome assembly GCA_007258455.2 of Sequoia sempervirens. Lineage (NCBI taxonomy): Eukaryota > Viridiplantae > Streptophyta > Pinopsida > Cupressales > Cupressaceae > Sequoia > Sequoia sempervirens. The sequence continues at coordinate 17,470 of VDFB02112380.1, read as the reverse complement.
ATGACTAGGTTTTATTGTCAAATATATATACATTTTTTAGTTATATTTTAAATCGTAAAAAATAAAAAATTATAATTTAATATGGGAGGGTTGAAGCCCTAGCTACTACTATAGCAACTATGGGGCATGGTACTTTCGCTCGCCCACTCCCCTTCCACATGGATGTGGCCATTATAGGTGTTGTGACTCCTTTGGGGGCCACAACACACATAGGGGGCTCAACCCCTATGGGGGGGCCGCAAACTCTGTCGTTATTTTTTTTTGTTTAAAAGAATAACATTTAAATTGTGTGCATGCCCTTTGCATACCATGTTCAAAAAATAACTACAAACAAAAATATATACACAGTGAACTAAATATATATTATGTATTTATAAAAATATATAAAATTTTGATCTACAAACAAAAAGATATATGCTTAGTTAGCATATTTTTAAATATAAAAATATGTATATTTATACAAACAAATTTAGGAGCTAATATATAAAATTATGTATAAATAAATCAATCAATAAAATACCAAGATCACGAAGATTTCAAAATAAATAAAAAATAAACCCTTACCTTTAGAGGAATTTCCTCTTCAATCTATGCTATTTCAAATGAGAATGAAAGGGAGATTGGGGCCTTTTTAAACTTGAGTTTAGGGTTGTTAAGTTGTCCTAATGGTTCAGGCCTTAAGTGGAGTTAGGGATAATTAATTCCTCAAATGAAATGAATCTTGTACACTTTTAGGAAATGCAAACTCTTAGGTGAAATGTAATTTTTTGATGTTGTGTAATTTAGTACTTTAAGGTTATATGACTTGTAATCGCTTCGTGGTGATGTGATCATTCAAGTTATTTAGTCAAATAAATCATTTAATTAATTAACTTAGTTGTGAATGACATTAAATTCAATTAAATTTGTAATTAATTTGTAATCTAATTTTATTTCAAAATTTAATTTTTAAGAGAAATTTAAATGTCTGGCTAGATTTGGGAAATTTCATATTTTATTCCATTTTAATTTAGTTAAGCATTATTCCTTAGAAGTAGAAAATCTTGTTATAGCTAAGCTAATATTTAATTGGAAATTAATATAGTTAATTATTGAAAAAGTTTTGTAGAAAATTATTATCTGTGATTAGGTGCATTTAATTGTTTTGTTTATCATTGTTTTAATTAGTTAAATATTTCAAAATTTAAATACAATGTAGCTTAGTTAGGGTTTAGTTTGTTATAGGTGTTAGGTCACACCTTGGAGGCTTGACCACTTAGGAACCTAGGGGGGATGTTACCTTGAGGAGGTCCTCCCATGTAGCATCTTGCATAGAGACAACAAATCTTAATTAGGTTACCATCATCACCATAGGGTGTGAGTCATAAATTCTATAACACCCACTCATCTCATTTCTTCCTATGCCTTGTGTGGCATGCTTGTCATGATAATGCACATGCAACATCAACATGTGAGCACATTACTCTATCATGTTGAGCATGATAGAAGTTAGCTTTTTATTTTTAAAAATGTGGTTCATGTTTTCATGTCCATGTGCAAATGTGGGCACAATTGAATGCCAAGCTAGAGAAGCTAAACAATGAACAACCTCCTCATGAGTAGACTAAAGTCGAGTCAATGTTAAAGGATAAATACATTAAGCAACTGGAACAAGATGTGGGTAGGACTCCCCAAGCAAAGCTAATGGAGGAGTGGGGCTTGTCAAAGTCACACCAATTGCAAGAGAAATCCCCTCAAAACCCACATGGCCACCAATCTGAGAAGACTTGTCACCCTCAGAGGAACCATCCACTTGAGAATTGGAAGAATAAATAGTCAAGTGATCTTCGTAGGCATTCCTCCATCACATCGTCACAAGTTTATGTTGAGAGAGTGGGCAATCAAAAGCCAAATGGTCAACAACTAAGCATTGTATATATTTGAAGGAGAGACCTTGATAGTCAAGAGGTTGATTCCAAACCCTTTTCTTGCCATCAAAATAATATCCCTATGAAAAGACTTGGAGATATCAATGTCCATTAGAATGCAAGCAAACATACAACCCATGTAGAAAGTAGTAGAATCCCCCTTCTAGAAGCAACCAATAGCATTGCATATGGCTTCATAACCAAAATCTTCCCAAAATTATAAAGGAAGATTCAAAAGTTAACCCACATGGGCCTAACATTGAAAGGTCCAAAGAAGGGGTTGAAGGAGATAGACCAAAACTTGACCAAGAGAGAGTTATATAATAAAGGTTCACCTAATAATTAAAATACAAGTGAGCCTATTTGTTTTGACAATAAAAATGATAATGTATAATCAATGTGTCCAAGAGGTCTTAAGGTGAATTATTGGATCCTTAAAGCAAATGGCATTTTACTTAGAGCAAAACTCCCTAAGAAAATGAAATGACTAATCAAAAATACTCTCTCTCACACACACACACACCCATATGGATTATTGGCATGAAACCACTAATTGAAATCTCTCTCCTCCCTTTAGCTCTAACCCTCCCTCTCTCTATCTCCCTCTCAATCTCCTCTACCTTTGTCTCTTTCACTATCCCTCTATCCCTGGACCATCTCTCTCTTCCTCTATCTTCTTCCATTCAATTTTTCTTTCTATTTCATCTCTATATGTCTCTTGTTTCCCCTCTCTCAACTCATGTAAGATCAACCACACTATTAGATTTCTTTTAAGTTAATTTAAATGAAATTGCATACATATGTGTAACTTTTCTAATATATGCATATATATTTTTATACATACATATATATATATAATTATTTATATTGTACAAAATAGAATATGTAATAATAAATATATACATACATATATTTATATAACAATTTATATTATAAAAATATAACACATAATAATAAATAAAACTATAATATATATTTTATATATACATAAATTTATTTATTTTTTAAATTGGGTTAGCTCCCTTTCGATTAAAACAGAGTGAAAACAAAATCCTCAAACAAGGTTACATGATGTTTACAAATTCTGGAAAAGTTTCTAAAAATATTATTATAAGGATGAAGAGCATCCCATCTTTTAATTCAACAAAGCGTTCTACATGTTGGACATTTTACAACTCTAGGTTCCTCGCCAAGAATCTCATGTACTACTCCAAGTTGCACTTCATCAATCCCCACTTGAACAGCCAAAGGTACTCCCGCAACTCCAAGTTCTTCTTCAATTGCCTTGTACCGAAAACTCCTCCCACATCATCTACAGCACTCCTCCGGTCATATGCAGATATAGCCTTGTACACCAAAATCTGCAACGATTCTTTTTTATATATTTGTTATTACCAAGCTTTCCATACACATTTCTTTTTGCGATGTCAATGACAATCATAATGACCTCATCGTCATGTAAGTGTCCCATTTCAAACCTTTTTGTACCCACAACTTATTTGATTACGCCGAGAAGCGTTTTCTACAGTGGCAGGCAACCGTGTACATAAAAACACGCGATGAACATCACCACGGTTGATTTGAGCGAGAAAACAGGTCCACTGCTTGGTTATGCCATGAATAATGCCAATGTTTGTGCGTGCATTCCGGTTGACGCGAACAGAGGTCACCAATCCGTGAAAAAATAATCCTTTTTTTTTCAAGGATAAGAACGTTTATCCTTGCCACCCGCACAACCATTATTATCAGTTATAGTTCAGTAACTTTGTATTTATTCCTTCAAATTTGTTCCAAAATAGAAGTGTTGCTTGTCTGTAACGAAAAAACTGTTTCAATCATGAGAAGAGGAACCAACAGAAGAGAAGGAGCATTCTGTTCTTGTCTTGTTTGGGCACGGGCATTTCTGTCCGGTTAGTTATATTCTATTGCTTCACTCCACATTTCTTTTGTTGTTTACAACATGATACTGTGTTTTTTTTTGCGGAGGTTTGAAAGGTTAAATGCAGTTTTGTTGGTTTTTTTGTTTTAGTTTAAATTCTCTGGAAAGATTGATTCTATGCTTGTGCTTCGTCTTCAATAGCTTGGCTTGAGAAATCTTTTCAATAAAGCTCTTCACGATTGCAGTAGGAATGTTACAAATCTGTTGGTATTTATTGCCGTCAGGTCTAGCTCCAGGCTTTCGCAACTTCATACATCTATGGCCTTGTTCAGTGTGATATATTTGATAGAAGGTTATCTTCCATTTTTTGCCACGTATTGCGCTTCTAAGGAAGATCCTTACACAATTTATGCTCTCAAGTTTTTTAAGAAAATGATGAAATACTACAAATCAAAGTGATTTTGTTATTTTTACACATTTAAGTTGATCAATTTTAAAGGCTTGGAATGATCTAAATAAATGCCAGGCTCCTAATGGTTGCGTTTATTTCAAAACTTCTTGCTCCCACGGAAATCTTACTGCGAGTGCTATTTACAACAGAAAAATTATTTAATTTTTAAAAAAGATGAAAGCTGGTGAATCTTTCATTTGATCTTTCTTTTTAATGAAAAACACTATATAAAATAGTCCAGACTTGAAGTACAGAACGACATGCTATGGTTTGTACAGAATGACATGTTTCGGCACGGTGCAGCTAACTACAAATTTGGGAGAGTGAAATTGACCGTCTCCTTTAATATTTTTAACACGGAAATTCATAAATATTTTCTACAATGAAGTTACGCTTTACGCCCCTTACTTATCTTGAAATGCTTCTTTTGCTTCCGATATTTATCATGATCTTTTTTTGCTTCCAATATTTATCATGATCAACTGAGTAAGCTTGAGAAGTAATAATGTACAAGCTCGGTACTTCTATGAAAGAACAGTAACAAACTCATGAAAGGTAAAAAAATAATCACAAAACTTAGAATTATGTGCAACAAGATTATTTATGTGTCTGCTTCCAATAAACTATTCTTTACTTCACTATAAGTGACTATAAGTGGAACCTTATTCCCCATTTGAGATGAAAATTCTACGCCATACAAAACATACAACAGGACTTCATAACATACAACAGGACTACAAGATTCATTCCAAATTTGATTAATACCCAAAGCAGACAGCATTGGAATAAATCCAAAAACAGGAGGATTTCTGCACATTAAAATACTCAGGTATGTGGGAAGTAATTCAGTAATAGAAAGCAGCGATTTCCACAATGAGGAGCCAGGTTCAAAACTCAACAAGTTTGCACCTGCTAGTTATGCACTCCTACAATTAAAAGGTCTTTTCAGGAAAGGCCAGTCACAAAACCTGCGTGAATATTAACGATAGAAAAGAAACTCGTCATACTGTGGATCTGTTGCCTTGGACATATTCCTATTTTCCTAACAAAAACAGGCCTGTGGATTGATTGAAGATATGAGAATACTAGATAGAAACCAGGGGATGACAATATGGCCTACCACCAATCCTCAAGGTATCCTGAATTTCTTAAAGAAGTATATTATGTTGAAAGATACTGTAAGCAAAACCTCAAATCCTTTAACATAATTTGCTTCTTCTTTAAGAAATTCAAGATGCCTTGAGGATCATTTCATAGTGATAGGCCATATTGTCATCCCCTGGTTTCTTTCTAGGTTTCTCATATCTTAATATATCCACATATTCTATAAGTTTTGACATTAATACCAGTGAAAGAACTAAAATATTGTAGAGCAATAATAAGCAGCATGTAGCTAATAGTAGTATGCAACCTTTCGACCAGTTTTATCTTCATCTCGATTCATATCATATATCTTTGTTCTCTTTCAGGCTCTATAAGCAATTAGTAACTTAAAACCTGATTATCTTTCCTCTGTAAATCTGATTCTGAAATCTGGACTGTAATGTCTTAGTATTTACGGATTTATAAAATCGTGTTCCCTTAGATTAATTCCCTTCAGTAAATTTGTAAAGCCAAGATGAAAGTGTATTAAATACAAAAGGATGTAGTATTAGTATCGAAGTAAAGTGTAAACAAAAGAAATTTTATCCGTAATTGTGGAAAAGTCAATACCTCTTCAAAATGCTAAATTAGAAAAATCTGCATGATAAAAGGGGGTTTTCCATCTCAGATCAGTCAGATGGAGCACACTCGTTTAAACACCTATACCCGGCCATACAAAATTCTGAAAGTCACTGTGATTCATGCAAGATGTGTTCACACAGCCAGAGGAAGGAATCAACCATCATTCTTACAACAGCAATGGTAATATCACATTAAACAAGATTCACATAAAGAAATTTTATCCGTAATTGTGGAAAAGCCAATACCTCTTCAAAATGCTACACTAGAAAAATCTCCAATATAAAAAGGGGTTTTCCATCTCAGATCAGTCAGATGGAGCACACTCGTTTAAACACCTATACCCGGCCAGACAAAATTATGAATGTCACTGTGATTCATGCAAGATGTGTTCACACAGCCAGAGGAAGGTATCAACCATCTTTCTTACAACAGCAATGGTAAAATCACATTAAGTAAGATTCATATATATCTAGCAGAACATTTTGTTACTTTGCTTGAAGACAGCCATCAAAATATAGATTGCAGAATCCCCTTCACTTTTGATTTAAACTATCCAGTTTCCCTTGCAAGTTGGCTTTGGGTAATCACCGATCAGGCAGACTATCAGCCTCTGTTATAAACTCATCTAATCACACCATACTTCAAACTCATAAAGGCTGGTTTGCTATTCATGTTTCCAAGTTTTCTAAGGATCAAAGGTGGAATGGATACTGGCACTTCTCTAAATTTATTATGTAGCATAAAAACTTCTGATAAGCATCCATTGACTAACCAGACCTAATTTTGAAATGTCAATAAAGATATCCAACATAACCAAATGCTGTGAACGGCCGAAGCAAGTGAAACAGATAAAAGCTAACTTTTTAGAAAGGTGAGATACGTGAAGTTTGAAATATGCCTTGGCAATCACACATTAAGAAGCCTTGGAAGATTGCATCCCACGGACTACAACATCATTGAGACCTCTTCAATGCCAAATATGAGTTAAGATAAAATCATAACAAATGTTTTCCACGACATTGTCATTCAAGAAGACCCCTAGAGATTCACTAGTAAAACTAAATATTTTGAGAACAACCATTCCAATCCAAAAGTATGATCCATAATCCTATACTTCTGGTTAGAAAATCCTATCTAGAAGACCCCCAAAAGATTCACTAGTAATAGTTAAAACTAAAAATATTTTAAGAACAACCATTCCAATTCCTATCCAATAATCCTATATGGGATCCTCATTAATAAACATAATAGCGAGCACAAAAAACTTAACATGTTACTTTTGTATATTACTTAATCATAGTAGAATTACACTTATGCACCAGTGAGATGGCAAATGGAAAGTGTAAATGGAATTCAAACACAAAGGTTTAAAATGGAAAAAATAGGGCAGTTTAAAAAATGTCAAAATACTCATAAATGAAGAGTTTGTAGCTGATAGGCTACATATAGTGTGAGATTTGAGCCTGAAACAAGTCTCATGCTTACAAACCACTGTTGAGTCATCAGAAAACAAGTTTTAGCTAACATTTAATATAAATCAACTGTCATTTAATGATAAAAGCCTCCAAAATCTCACTTATCAAGTAGAATCCAGATAAATATTGATTTTTTAACTAGATGGGAACATTCTATTTCCATTTACAATGTTTTTTGTCAGGCAAACTTTCTTTTTTCATTTGTATTCCTTTATGTTAAATCTGTATGCAAATATTTCAAAATCAGATAATACTTAATTTCTTTAAGGGAAAAATCTAGATTTGTCTAAGTTTATTTCACTCCATTATTTAGCACTTATTGTTAATTGTTTTATCCAGCCACATACAACTAGCATTTGCAAAACATAACATCCATATGCACCCATACACATACTCTCTAACATATTAACATACATATAATTTTCTATCAACGTAAATTGTAATCCTTGAACCTCCTTTAGATGCAAGTGCTAGTTATATTTGAAGTGGTTATCCCAGTTTTTTCACAGAACACTGGCTTTTTAATTATAAATCAGTTTTGACTAGTTTTTCAAAAAGTAAAACCCACTGTGTCGGTTTGACTTGGTATAGCCCAAGTGCCGGTACTTACATGAATTATGCTACATGTGTTACCATTATATGGTTAATGGAAAAATACAGCTACAAAAAAATACTTCATTGATCGGCAATAACAGAACCACAAACAAGCCTTATTTTATAAATTTGTTCATATTTGATATTATCTTTATAAGCATGCTGCATTGTTATATCTTTGCAACAGAATAACAAGTGCGATTTGAAAATCCAAAAAATTAAACTGAATATCAATTTTAACATACAGATGTTCTACATACATTTGTAAATGATATTAAGTAACCCAGGTTACAAGTTCCAATAAACTTCACTAAATTCAACATATATATTCAGTATTTTTTACTATATCATATAAAAGCTCATTTCATTATTTAGATTTTTAATAATGCAGAGTATTAGTTATCTTATAAATCTTAAAAATCTAAAAGCAAACATTTAAAAATTAAACCCATTTTATTAAATCATTGTGTATAAATAATGGAAATGTTATGACAGAGACAATTAGAGCATGAAATTATCTTTACATTTAATTTTCAATATTTATTATTATTTTAAAATATATAATTAACCATATTCTTTTACATATTTGTAGTACTTTTTTAATAAAAACATATTTTTCCCATATTTAAAGTCTACCGCACAAGACACTTGGAATCAAAATGGCTACCTTAGAAGTAACAAAATGTTTACCTTAGAAGTAACATGTTATAAAATACAGAGCAGATTTAAACCGTCAAGAAAATAAAGAAGTCTTTACATCAAAGTATAAAGAAAACCAACAAAAATGAATTCTAAGTTATTGAAATTGAACTAACAGGACAAAATTAACAATTCCTAAAAATTTCCAAATCCTTTTTTTAATTATTTGTTCACATTCTTGTGCTTTGAAGAGCAAGTGCAGATTGGATCCCAAACACAATGACCTCTGGCATTATTCGCAAAATTCAGAGAGATAACAAAGGGCGGGTTTATACTGACAAAAAATAAAGAAATCTTTACATCAGGGTCTAGAGAGAAATCAACAAAAATTATTTTAAGTTGCTGAAATTGAATCTAACAGCACAAAATTAACAAATCTTCAAAAAGAATATGAATTTCCCAAACCTTTTTTATTATTGGTTTACAATCTTATGCGTTGCAGAGCAAGAGCAGATTGGATCCCAAAAACAATGGCCTCTGCAACATCATTCGCCAAATTAAGTGGGACAACACCAAGGGGTATGATTTCCTGAATGACATTCTGAACCCTGGCTGGATCAGCTGTAGCAGGATTTAGGGCAGGCGTGAGCTCTGCGGGTAACTGAAATGCGGTCATTGCAGGAAACTCAAGTCCATCATTCATTCCGAAGGGTACAGGCTCGCGCCAAGAGGGTGCCATGATAATCCTACAATATAGCCACCCAAAATCCCAGGTTTTCAGATTTCATTTGCCATCAAATTCAAACTAAAATAGAAGAAAAGTGCCGCACAAGAAAAATCCTAAAAAGTCTAAACCCCATAATCAAAATCCAGAAAAATTCATAGAATTTCAAACAGTAAAACTTCAAACCACAGGCTTTGAAGTCCTGTAATTTCAAACCCTAACAAAATCGAACACTAGAATTTCGAACTCCAGAACTCCAAACCCTAAAAGACTGACAATTCAAACCGTAGAATTTCAAACCCTAAAAATTCAAACCGTAGAAATTCAAACCCTACAAAACTGAGGCCCTACAATTAAAACAATTGAAAATTCAATCATCATGAGAATATTCACCTTGACCAAAATTGTTGTGGTTTTGAAAGAAAGGCCTGTGACTGCTCAACGGCAAATGAAGCAAAGCGAGATGCTACATGTCGATGCGCCCAAGTTTTGTACGCGCCAGCTAACTTAACCACCGTATTTTATTTTAGTTTGAAGGACAATTGTTTTCCGACAAGCTCAAAATAACTTTCCCACTTACACATCTCATTTTTACTTATATATGCCACGCCAATTGCCAAACAAAATATGACCGAGGCCCCCATTATGACTCCTTTTTTTTTGGATGGAGGGTTTTACATCAAATCTAGATTCATTTTTGCAAATCTGATTTGGGCGCACGAGCCATAGGCTGAACCTCTTCAGCTAAGAGCCAAGGATTGAGGGGTGTCCATTCCGCCAAATTCGCCTCGGGCATGATCCTGACCTCATCCCTTATGATGTCGGACTCTTGCAATCAACAAGACTTGATCTCTGGTGGGCTCATTTAGAACCATTTAACTTCACCAATAGACTAAGGGTCCATTGAAATAATTATAGTCCATACATATTATTAGAGTAAAAGGAATGTTAAGTTTTAATTTAAATAAGTTTAATTTAGATGAATAAAGTCTACTTTAATTTGAGTGTGCTTATCTATTAGGGTGTGCACTCACATTCTCACCAATGTTAGCACATATATGATTACTATTCTCATCAAAACTTGGGTATATTCACATTGACCTACTTGAGCTGTGTCTAGAATAGAGGTAGTGTATATGAGATTAAGTAATGAGTCTTGTAGGATTATGGCTAGGCTAATTTCAAGCTCATCATATTTTATGTTAAAGGAATTTCAGTTGTATCTTAATAGAATAGCTTAATGTTTATTATTGTAAGTATATTTTTCGAATCTAAATTTTACTATGAAAGATAGTTAGGCATGGGTGTTCATAAATTGTAAAGCATATCTAGATTTGTGTAGCTAAGAGCCTTGGTTTTTTAGAAACATCATTGTTCAACATATTCATGATTTTAAATTTTTCAATTGTTTGACCATTACCACTCTCTTCAAGGTGGTGAACCTTAATTTTGTGATTTGATTGTATGAAATCTAAGGTGGTTCTTTTTGAAGAATATTTTTCAAACAAATGTCAAAGATTGATGGGCGAGCCTAATGTGATAGGTAGTCACATTGTAGACTATTTTTTGCACCATTGTTCCAAGTGATGTACAAAGCACCAAATTTTGTGAGGCCATATTTTTACCTAGAGGCTATTTTATGGTATTATTTCTTTGAAAGTGCATCTTTTTCTAAGAGCAATTTAGATATGCTATCATTTTGTACGAATCAATTACATTAATCATTGATGAGTGGGGTTCAATACGATAAGTAATTAAAAGTTACCCATAATAAAAGAGACAATATTTGCCCATTCAATGTCTATCATATTAGTGTGTCTATTCAATGCATCGAACCTATATTCCCACAAATTTAAATTTTCACTTGACCCCTCTCCAATACACACAATTTCAAGACAAGCTTCATCTAAAGGTCATATCTCAATCAAATAGGCATGTTTTTAGTGCATTTTTAATACACATTAATTTTGACATCTTTGTAGTGGTTTATGTATTTTTGCCAAATTTCACCATTTTATACTAGCATTTGATAGGTTTTTATATTGTCCCTAGTGCATTTCTATTGAGGTGATTCTTGGGCATGCAAAAGACTTTTCAACCCCACTTTTTTGAAATCATGTACTTGTACAAGAAAATTTTATTAGTACTCTCAAATTTCAAATATGATGCATTATTTTCGTCTAGTGCCTTATTTTCCCATTTCTTCGTGGACATCAATTATGAGAGGTACTCTACACTCTTGGGCTTATTATAATGTATTTATCTCCTCGTATGGTAGGATGAAAATCATGGGCATATAATCCATTTTTGTTTAAGACTAAAGGACAACTTCTCATGTAGGTAAATTTATAGCTAACCCAATGGAAATAGGTTTACTTGTAATAGAAAACTTGAGTTATGAAAGCATTGCTATATAGTCTTGTGGTTGAAGTAGAGTAGAGACACAAGAGATACATAAGAATAGACTTGTATTCAATAATATTATGTGAATATACAAAAAGTATGCAAAGGAAAATACAAGAAGCATAGTGTTGTGATTAAGCATTGAAAAATGCATATGCCTAATTTACCAAATGTTCTTTGGAGTGCAACCAAACTAGCTTGAATGATATGATTTGGCTCAATACTCAATAGACCAAACCCTATCAATATATTAGCTTAGAAAATGTACATTGGTGTGTATTTATACACTAGGTTTGTCAACTAAGCCTTACATAGTATATTGTTAATTGTCATGTGTGTATGGTGCACTTCCCATTAGGCTAGAGTTGTGACAGATGATGAATTCATATGGTGTTGGTAGATACAACCATGTGAGTTAGATACAACCACATGCGAAACATATATGGAGCCTAACTAAGTGTGTTGGTGCATATGCATGTGGAAGCATTGTAGGAGCAGCTAGTAATGTTATATTATCCAAGCTAAAGTGTAGACTACTAAAAGTGGCACAATGTGACTAAAGAGTGCATGCACAATTATCCTATGTATCTTAGAACTTCTTGGAAATAATGCTTGCTCAAATGTGCATGAAGCCATTCTACTAGATGATGCCACATATTAGAGGCATGTGGAGCCTAACTAAGTGTGTTGGTGTAGATGAATGTACAAGTTGTGCACAATGCAAAAGTATTGTAGGATTTTGTAATGTTATTATTGAAGCTTAAGTGTAGACTCCTAAAAGTAGCACAATGTGGTTGAAAAGTGCATGCATAGTTTTCCTATGTTATCTTCCTTAGAGATTCTTGCAAATGATTCTTGTAAAAATATGCACGAAGCCATTATGCCAGATTATTAGTCATGCATGAAACATCTTGGCATTATATCTCTTCACAAGTCATGGAATTTTAGTCAAAGTTGTATCTAACATGAATGAAAAGGATTATTTGTGAAGGCCATAAGCATATCATAGGAGTGCTTGTAAATATAATTCCACCAGAAGGCTTAATGGTGATTGACATCATCAAATCACTTTTCTCTTATTGTCAAACCCACTTAGGGCCTTTAGAGCATTTATACCCCTCTATTGGTATCCATAATTTTGAATAAAATTACTACAAGAAATTATTATTTAAAGGAGTTTAGAATAGGGTACTACACACGAATATTAGTAACTCCATCATCAGTGGCATGTTTCTCATCTATAGTGACCAATCTAGTGGTTTTGTAATACTAAAATTGTTTAAATATGCATATAGGGTGGTGTTGGGATTTAAATCTCAAAATATTATTCCAAGGTTCTAGGAGAAAAGGAATTGACTTTATAATATATTTTGGTTTCTCTATCCAAAAAAGAAAGATTCAATAGCCCATAATTCTTCTCGCCATATTCTAATGGAATCTTAGACATTTTTTATTTATCAAAGAAGTTTTTATTTACATGATCAATGTAAAAGAATTGGAGACAAATGTTTAATAAAATATTTAAAAATACAATAAGTTTATATATAATATAATGGTAGTATAATCAATTTCATCATCATAATCTAAAAGGTCAAGTAGTGTACAATCCACAATTTTAGGAAGATTGTTATAACCTCTAAGGGAATCAACTAGGTAACTTGTTCATTCTTAATATCATAAAAAAGGCAAAAGGTAAGGGATTTACCATGGGGAATTTTTTTATTTTTTATTTAAATAGAAGAATACCATGATGGTCGAGGTAGAGTTTATTATCAAGGGTACACCACTAAGCAAAAGATCTTTGAATTAAGACTAGTGGCCTACCCTACAAAGAGATAAGTAATCACTTTGAATAATAAGTAAAATATATTTTTACTATCACCAAATGTTTTCATAAATGGACTATAGCCCAATTTTTAATAGTAGTAAGTGGTAAAATCTTGTACTATTGAGAGGATTTACCTCCAAATGATAGGGTTGATGGTCTCACTAGGATGTCTTCATCATTAACACCTTTATTAATAAATAAGATGTTCACATGGTTTTTTTCTCTTTGGATCCAATTCATGTGGGTAATGTGTTTAATGTTGCTACAAATTTAGTAATAATGGATCAAATACCATTTCATACTCGATTATTTAGATTAGGATTCTTACCTCTATCTTGAGCTTGAGCCATTTTAATTATTCTATTTGATAAATATTGAAGGAAAAAAGCTACAAATAAGGATTTAGCTAAAGATTTAAGACCTTTTGGTGGAGTATTGCTTGGAGATTTAATTCATCTAATTCATCTCCTACCTAGGTGAAAGATTTTGGCCACTAGTCAATTATTAGTAGGGAGGTGGGAATATATTTCACCTGGAATATAAATCATATATTAAACCCTTTCTACAAATATTCTAGAGGGGTGGGAGGGGCCTATAGATAGTAGGGCCTACTTTGAATCAAATGTTCCCCACCTCTTTAGCTTCACGAGTCTTCAATAGATATGATATGTATTACTCTTTGGTCTATTAACCCAAATTATCAATGGATTGATGAAGGATAATGCTAAAGAAATTAATTGTGGATAAAATATATCCTAATCTATCTAATGGGATTGAATTATATTTACCATTGGAACTGTTTTCTCCAAACATTTGTAATATTTCTTTTTCAAATTCCAAGTCTTTAGAAATTTCCCCCATTCTATGGTTAGCTCCACTTTCATAGTCTCTTCTATATAGCAATTTCTTCACTTCTTCCCTTCTCTAAATTATATCATACCTACTTTATTATTCCATAGGTCCACAATGATATTAAAAGTGTTACTTCTAGAGATTGGGATTACCAACTCCTCAAACCTATTATTTATTACAACTCTTGGATGACACCAGTTAGAATTTCCTTTAGCAAGCAACCTTTAGATTATATATATTATATGCTAAGCACCACTACTTATAAAACTCTCCCTTTCTTTCAAATAATTCTTGCAAAAATATGCACAAAGCTATTATGCCAGATTATCATCCATGCATGAAACATCCTGGCATTACATCTCTTCACAAGTCATGAAATTTTAGTCAAATTTGTATCTAACATGAAGGAAACAGACTTTTTTTTAAGGCCATAAACATATCATGGGAGTGCTTGTAAATATAATTCCACCAAAATAATTTTTTGGGGCTTAATGGTGATTGACATCGCCAAATCACTTTGCTCTTATTGACAACCCTACTTAGGGCCTTTAGAGCACTTATACCCCTCTATTGGTAGATACCATAATTTTAAATAAAATTTACTGTAAGAATAATTATTATTATTTAAAAGATTTTAAAATAGGGTAATACACATGAATATTAGTAACTTCATCATCAATGGCATGTTTCTTATCTATAGTGACCAATCTAGTGGGTTTGTAGTATTGGAATTGCTTAAATGTGCATATAGGGCGGTCTTCATATTTAAATCTCAAATTTTCATTCCAAGGTTATAGGAGAAAAGGAATTGAATTTATAATATATTTTGGTTTCTCTATCCAAAATAAAAAAGATTAAATATCCCATAATTATTCTTACCATATTTCGATGGAATCTTAGACATTTTTTATTTTTCAAGGAAGCTTTTATTTGCATGATCAATTTCAAAGAATTGGAGACAAATGTTTAAAGAAATATTTAAAAATATAATAAGTTTATATTATCTAATGGTAGTCTAATCAAGTTCATCATCTAAAAGGTCAAGTAGTATACAATCCACAAGTCTAGGAAGATTGTTATCGCCTCTAAGGGAATCAACTAGGTAACTTATTCATTATTAATATCACAAAAAAGGAAAAAGGTAAGGGATTTACCATGGGGAATTTGGTATTTCCCATTTGTTGGAATTGTTTAAATTTTTAAGCATTAGTATTGCAGATTATAAACAATCTAAGGAGGGAAATCTTGATGTGCACAAAAGCATCAAACATAATGAATATCCTACAATGGGGTCATAGACAACCTAAGAGAATATTAAAGGTGTGTGCAAATTTAGAAATACTGAATTTTAGTCTCAAAAATATGGGTTGGATGTGATTCAAGCCAAAATACATACAAGAGGGGTTTTCTTCTTTAGTTGCACTTACTATGTGGTTTTGAAGTCATTATAAAATGATCAAGGGTTTTGTTCAAATACAAGGTGGTGACACAGTTTTAAATATCCTTCATCCACAACATTTCATTTGACATGGACATGATTAATTTTCACGGTGAGGAAGGGGGGTGGATCATTGTATCTAAATAATGTCATTAGTGATCATAGATTTTATAAAAGAAGAAGGATTACTAAGTGGTTTTTAAAATTTAAATAGATTAGATTTGTGTAGTGGGGGGCTTGGCTAAAGGACATGGCATTATGGATATTCATCTAAAAGGAAATATTTATAATCACATTATGAGCATGTGTATTTGTGTGTGTGTGTATACTAGAAAAATAGATAATTACAAAGACCTCTAAACAAGGTTTTCAATATTAGCATATTCCTCGTCCTCCTAAATAAACTCAACCTCATATTTATTGTTATACTTGTATCCCCCTTCTAGTGTTGTTATGTAGGATGTCACCCATGTTTATGTTCTAGAGTCAAAGAGTGAATTTGTCTTTCATGAGCTTCTAGAAACCTTCCAAATTATACTTTATTTGTCTTTCTCTAGGAAGTTGATAATACTTCCTCACAACAACATTTTCCCTGAGCGCTTGAAGTGAGAAGACTACTCCCAAATTTTCTACATCTATTGTAATGTCATAATAGTTCATGGCTTCGACAACCACACATATATTTTTATTGTATGTAGTTTGTCGCCAGTAGCTTCCACCAAGATATTTTCCCTAGAAATTCAACTGTTTTGAACAAGAATAGTTCAATGAAGTTCTAATCATGCTTGTGACCAACAACCTCATCGGATTCATAGGTTCTAATCATAGCTAAGATTGTGCTCTTTGCATGATCAGAACCTATACAAAATAGCATGTTCAATTGAGTTAAGAGAGAGATAAATCATTGCATTTACATGAGAAATTCTTGAGAGAGATTTTATGTGCCATATTTTGGTCGTGTTAGAAAAAGTGGAGGAAACTCCATAATTAAGGCTTTAATAGCATATATCTTTGAGATGTTGATCTAATCATGTATGGATTTCCCATAGGTGAGAGGAATTTTCCATTTATGATATAGAAAATGTTCCATTGCATAGGGGATGCACTATCTCCACCACCAAATTATGATTTCAATATTACACAAGAGTATAAAACACCCATATATCAATAATCTAAAGAGATGGCAATTGAAACTTTGAAATTAGTGATGGTCCTTCCAAATCCAAATTAGAATCACTTATGCAAATTCATGTTACTCCAAGAATTGTGGCTTCCAACTATAATTATGTCCTCGAGCTATTCAATAGCATGATTTTCCATTATATTTACTACTTTATTCCCCTCTCGATAATAATGTTGTAATGAGAAACTAACCAATCTATCAAGAAGCAACCAAATGTGCTCCAAGATGTTTCTTAGTTTTCAGTTAGAGACACTTCTACTTCCAACAATGTTGATGCATATCATCAAGTCCTCTTTTATGTCAATGCAACCAATGTGTTTTTGGATCACATAGCTTGAGTCCATTTAGAAGAGATTGCAACTTCATTTTACT